>JAPDSC010118371.1:630358-688148 GCA_026290005.1 Latrodectus geometricus
ACCATTGTTACAGGTCGAAACGAGTTTAAGTCTTCCAGGTAAATTTCTGTGTATACTCTTAAAGGCTTATCTAAAAATATACATTAGTGAAACAAATATAAATTGAATGCTTAAACTTTCCCAAGTTAATTAAAAATTGATTGATATGAGATAAACTCTTTGAACACATGAATATCTGAGCTCATTTTCTTAAGAAAAACAGAACACTTCTATTATAGACAGAACACTTCCATTTCTATTACTATCCATAATTAACTTTGTTTCACTGAAATTGATTTTTATGGCAACAGTTCATTTTATAAATAGACTTGCTTACCTATTGAAAATGAAGTTCTTTTGTAATGTATATAATGAGGTATTATTTATGACATTGAGTGAATTATTCCCAAAAAAATCAATATTACTTTCTCTTTCATTAAGCTTAATTAGTTTATAAAGTCTCGCAATATCTCATTTTGTTTATTGTTTAACGATACAGCATTACTTTTAAATTAAGATGTACTTTAGCGTATTTTAACAAAATGAATCGGAAAAATGTGATTTTGGAGATTTTGATTCAGTAAAACTTGCTTACTGAATCAAATGTGGTTGAAACTTAGTTACTGAAATCAACTGAAATTGAGTTTCTTAATGTATAGAAACTCATATTGAATGCTTCCAATAAGTATCAGGTTAAATGAGCAATTAGAACAAGTAAATAGAGTCGGCAATATTTTTTTAAAATTTTCCTTCTGATAGGTAAAACCATGAATTATAAGACGAAAATGTCGCTCTCATATTGGAAAAATTACAAGAAAATTACCTTATATTTTATAAAATTGTTTTAATTCTTTTAAACATTTCACTATTTTCTTGTTTACAAATAAGAATTAGAAAATAAAAATGGGTCAATGGTATAATTGAGGAAATTTTGTTTTTACCCATATTTGCTTTAAGAATACCAATAATAATGTAAATATAGTTAAAATATTTTATGACCTGATCCATAGTAATGAATTGACAGGTAAGTAATAATCAAATATTTCTCTTGTTCATTTTTTACATGAATATTATGCAATACTATTCCTTACTTTTAACAAATTTAAAAAGTCTATTAAGTCCTTAAATAAGGCCAAGGCTTTTAAATCTTTTACTTGTGCTTATAACTTTAAATCATTCATTAAAATATTTGTATGCAAGTTTATGAATCTATTAGAGATGTTTTAGACAATAATTGATTCTTTGTCCTAAAAAATTAAAGAATCTTACTAATTTGAAATTTTATACTTTTAAAACTGGCATAAAATATTTTGCATATTTTATAAACTATTTGTTGAACTTAATGTATTTCTTTAGACATGTATTATGCACAAATTCTGTAAAGAATTTTTTACAAATTATATCTAAAATTCATTACAGCTAAATTTGAAAGAAATATTTTTCATTATAACAGAGTGAAACAAGTAATTACTAATTTTTAATATTTTTTTGATAATATGCTTCTTTCAATTATTACATAAATATAACTCCATTTTTCAAGAGACTTGGATATCAAGTTGTTCAAAATATTTTAAAAAGAATAATTTCAGAAAATATTCCTGATTATATAGAAACAGTTAAATTAAGGGATTCCATCATATAGGATTAAATATTTATATTTATTGCTTAATAAATACCATTTGTAATTTTTCTTATGGTTAGATTTTTGTGTATTTGAAATTCTTAAGCACGTTTTTGCTATATTAATAAAGTTAATTCTTGAAACTTTGAAAATAATTGCCATATAAATAATAAAATAATAATAGTAATCGGTAAGAAGTCAGTAAAAGATTAATTCATTAGTATCAACATTGAAAAATAAAGGACACTAAAAAGGATTTGCTCATAAAAACTACAAAATTATTTTGGTTACTTTTTAATTATTTTGGTTGCTTTTTAATTATTTCTACAAAATTATTTTAGTTACCTAAGCAGAAAATTAAAAATTTCTTTAAAAAAGTAATAAAATGGAATATGTACTTACTAGTGGTTCGAGGGTCAAGTGTTGCTAATTGTAAAAGTCTAGAACCAATAACACCATGTTTATTTAGTCTTGATGAGTCTTTACATCCTTCCATACAAGTTTCAACCAACACGAAATAGCTACACAAGTTAAAATTATTAAGAATTAACCAAACCAATAAGCAATAGCAAATGAAATATGTCTGGTATGCTTTCAATGTAAACAAATAAGATATGCTTGAAAAGTTAACAATGTAGATGTATTTAGATTAAGGTAATATTCTCAATATAACCCTATATCAAATATCCATATATTTTGGTTTAAAATTTCATTAATACTTTCATACATTTAATGCAACATATACATTCAGTTATTTATTAAGTTACATTCTGGTATAAATAATTGTATTGTGAAACGAATAAATAGCCTTCAGGCAATTAACTAGAAAAAAAACATTATATTCTTGCTGACTCTATAATTTTATTTTTCCAAAATATATTATCCATTATTAATATATACCACATTTATATATATAACATACGGTTGTGAAAAACCTTACAATTTTTCAAAAGATGTACACATCACTCTAACGTTTTCTTTAGGAATACATCTCCAAAAAATAGTAAACGCAGTGACATAGATTTATTTATGATAATTAAAAAGTTAGCACTATGTTAGTTTTTTCATAATTTTCTACTCAGTGAATTAAACGTATAAGGTGTTTTATGTCATCGAAACTAAACATAAAATGCTTAGAAAACTCTCGGTTCTCAAAAATTAAAACAAATATCAATTAAACTTCGAATAAAGATTGTATTTCCAAAGGTAGCGTTTTTGATTCCCGAAAAAGAAAATTTCATTCTCTAACCTATAGAAAAAAACGATTATTGTATTGCATTTAGAAGAAACGTGGCACTATTTTATAGAAAAATATAAAGTACTTAAAATAATGTATAAAATGCAGTTAATAAAATTTACAACTATAATGTTAATATGCAGAATTTATATTGCATTAACACGATTAAAAAATGCAAATCACAAGTCTTAAGCACAATATTTTGAACCACATTAATCTATGTTTTTATAGATGTGGTTTAAACTACTTTTGATATCATTGCTCCAAAAATTACATTTTATGTATTTCACATTTCACTGCATAATACAAATCCTTTCATTGAGAAGGAGAGCAAAATCTTTAATTTTTAAATATAGTGAATTCCATACATTTTTTGAATTACAACTTTCTAATTAAGAGTATGGCTTGAGCTCAAGAGAGGTTAGATCGAAATATTAGATAGACCAAATTGTAGAAAATCTCCAATTTATCACTATTTTTTTTAAAAAAGACTTTTCCATAGTACATTTTGTATAGGTTAGTGTTGCAAAAAGGTTACACATTTTTTTGAAGCATTTAAATATCATATAAAACAATTCTTCTATTGATGAAATAGAATTTCAATTTCGTTTTACAATTGCATGTCCTAAATGTTTTATAAAACGTTTAACACTATTCTTGAAACTGTAATGTTTTCATAGAAGTAAGTACAAACAGTAAGACATTATGTGAATGCATAGCATTTTTTAAATGACACATTTTGGAATTTATGATATAATTGTGGTTAATGCATTTCACGTATAATGATACTTTTAATGTAAAAATAGTTACATGCTTTTTGAAAACTGAATAAAAATTCTTATTTTTTATTGTTTTGATTGAAAACAGTTCTGGAATCATCCTTCACATAAATGGAAAAGTTAGTATTAGAGCAATCGTAAACATAAAAATATTTGCCAAAGTAATCTGTAATAAAGGCAAAATATTAAAATCTATTTATTACAAGGCCTTCAATACTAAATCATTAGCTAATAATTTTTGAAGAATTCATTATTACTGTGAAACTTCAACAGAAGGATACAATTTTAAGCTGTGAAAGGTCTATTGCATGAATTTTTTATAGTTTGATGCAATTTAAAATAATTTTTGTATATGAAAAGATTGAGATTAAAAACATAAATATATTCTTTAAATTTAAATATTTTTTTACATTGAGTACCTTATCTCGAGTATAGTAAAACCATATTCTTTTCCTCTGGTACCACAATTATCCACAAAAATAAAGTTTAAATAACGTTGAGAAAACAGAAATCTGTGTATTTTAATTATATGTTTCTTTATATATATATTTTTTAATTGATAGATTAAATTAATTAAATATTTTAATCAAAAGTTCGTGAAAAATCAAAGTATAAGTTAAATGATTTATATAAAACTATTTATAGTATTACATACATATAGCCCTTTTGATATCAACAAAAATTTCATTCTTTATTTTTTAAAAAAATCCAATTAAACAAAACATTTAAAATTTTGTAATAATGTCTTGTTAAAGAGAGCATGGTTTTTGATTTTCATTTACAAGTGCATATAGAATACTTTTGTTTGGACCATATTGGACCAATTCGGGACCAGATTTGAACCCATTTTATTAAATTTTTAAATAGTTAGGAATTAAGTATAAAAAAGTAATTTTTATCCTTAAGCTTAATTAGGTTTTTGCTTTATACCATGTATTTTTAACTAAAAATAATTAAAATAAATAAATTTTGCCTTCATTTTTCAAAAATATGAAACAAATTATGTTAAATGAATATCCATAATTTCGCATTCAATAGATATGATACTTAAAACTTAAGAAAAATGTTTGGAGAAAAAGAATATTTTTCAGAAAAATAAACCAATAATGGAATTTGTATTTTTCATGAAATATAAACTGCTTGCATTTAAAACGTATTTAGTTAGTAAAGTCAAAAAATTTTTATTTTTTCAGATATTTTTATAATTATTGATTTGCTAGTAATTTTATGTTCTAAATGTTAAACAAGAACTGTTATTTAAATTATAATAATTAGTTTCAACATAGATAAGAATTCCAAGCTTTTGTTGAAGATAACTTAAGTAATTGGTAAATCATATCCTTAGAATCTTTAAGATATAAATTTTAATAGAAATGATCAATCGTTAGAAAAATTTGAAAATAATTGATTTGCTCAACAGTAATTTAAAACATAAAACATTTAATATACTTTGCTTTACATAAAAAAATAACTTAGCTCACACATTCAAATTTGTTATGCTTAAAATTTATATAAAATTCTAACAGTTAATTTTGAAGGATTTTCTGTTGTTTTATGTGCAAACTTTTATAAAGCAAACATTTTTTAAAAATTTGCACATTTATTACAAAGTATAAAAAATAATTATGGTAAATATATTTGAAATCATGTAAAATAATACACTCAATAAATATTTACTTCCAATAATTACTAATATTTCATGATAAAAATTTGATAATTGCGATAAAATATTTCCATATGTAATATAAATACTAAGCTATAAATATATAAACAATATCTTACCTTATTATAAAGTAAATCGCTAAAACAATACAACTTGCCATACATGTGTTCATTTTCTTTTCTTCATGAAATTAGGTAAATATTAGATCTTTATAAATCTCTGAATTATTTATTAAATTTAAATTCAATTTTAATGTATTTGGGTAATAATTTTAAAAATTGAAAATAAGTTTAAAAACAATTTAAAAAGATTTCTTTTAATATTGAGAATTTGAAGTAAAAATTGTACTCCTCAAATGCTTGTTATTTGCACATAAACTTCAAATTCTTGAATGTAAACTATCTTAAAATAAAAAATAATAATATCATAATCTCAACGTTTCTAAAGTTTTTTAAGGAAAAGAAAATTTTTTGATATTATTTAGTTTGAAACAAATTTGTAGATAAAAAAAAGGATTAATTTTGAAAAATCAAAAATAAACTAGTAGTGACATTAAAACTGCTCAACGCAATGAATTCTTAATTAGATGTTAAGTTACTTCTTCAGATGATCAAGAACACCACGTGATGTTGCTTTGTCGTCGTCCCTCTCATCAGGAGGAAAGAACTCCACAAAAGAACAGATGAAGTATAAAATATCGACCGTTGCCATCCATTGAAAACTTTTCTCGACAGACGATTTGATAGCGGAAAATGTCACGCTTACATATATGTTTATCCACGTATTAAGTATTTTTAAAGGTAAGCCAAAGATGGATGGGTAAAAAATGTTTTCTAGACATTAAGTCAATAGTCTGATGCATTTTCTTTATTCTGGGTCGTTGTTTAAAGAAATAGAAAACAACACGGATAATATCTGATTTTGTAATGTCTAATAAATTTAATACTTTAAATCTTATGAAAATTAAAAATATTGTTAATTTTACTGATCATTTTACAATTGAGTTAGTTTTTTCAATAAACATAATTTCAGAGCACAATACTGTCAATCCTTATTTAATATCCTAAGAATCAAAAAATATCTAAATTGACTTTGAATTTATGACTTTGTATTTTCATAAATTGTGTAAAAACATTAAAAATAATTTGAGAAAATATTAAACTATCAACAAACATAAAATATTCAGTTATTAAAATAATTATTTTTAAATTATTAAATTATACATAATTTCGTAGTTATTGAATTTATCTTGTTATTTTTGGGTCTTTGTTGCTCTATTGCTTTTATTATACCTAACTATCTTCTGTTACTATTTAATTTTAAATAGGTTTTGAAAACTAAATAAAAGTCAAATAATTATGAGAAACAAGTTTAATATGAGAGTTAAATACTTTTTATCAGAAAATGGTTGAAAATTCAAAATAATGTTTATTGGTTTCAATATAAAAAATTTTACGAAAAGATATTAGCGTTAAATATGTTAAAAACTCAAATAATTTAACAAAGAAAAGAAAACAATAAATTAACGAAAACTAATATGCTTTATAATAAAAGATTCTTAAACTCAATATTTAATGATTTTTGATAAATAAGTAAATAATATTTCTTAGAGCTTAATTAAGGAAAACATTTGTATAGAAAATTTGCATCTTTAGGAATCATAGTACACGATTTTGATCTTTAAATCTAAAGATTTTGTATTTTACAACATTACTGAAAATAAATATTTCTATAAAACCAATAAAACTTGCATTTCTGCTCAGATAAATAAAATGTCCTTTATAAGTTAGTAATGAGTTCATGACTTGTATATATTTTGAAATAAATTTTTTTTAAAAATTAAGTATCTTTAATCAGTTTAGTAAATGATGTATATTTTAGGTATTTTTATTTACATGTTTTTTTATAAAACAAAACAATGATCTTAATTTTCATGATATTATGATAAATCAAATTTTAGTGTAGTTAATAGAGAATTGAATGTATTCGAAACATCACAATATACAAATAAATAAAAAAGTTAAAGACAGTAAATAATGATGCTGTATGTTTCATACATTTTAATTTTTACCTGAAAGTTACAACTTAATTCTATCCACCAAAATATTATATATATACAAGTGTGCTTTTTCATTCTCAATTGGAGTTAATTTTAACTTAATTTAGCTCTTAAAACTTTGATTTAAATATTTTCAAAAAATAACTTTCTCTTTTTTTACTTAGAAATAATTAAAATTTGAATATTTTGAGGCCATTACAGTCAAATTATCAGAATTAAAAAATTTGTTGATGATAAGATATCAGAAGTACTGTTTCCTGATTTAAGCATTGGGAGCATGCATACAGTTTACGCTCATTTTAGATATACACTCAAAGACCGTCAGTTTCTCACTGTTCATCAAATTAATCCATAAATAAAAAACTAAAAAGGGATGATTTAAAATCTTTACATTTTTCACACTTGATATTTATAACCATCACATGCCTCAAACAAGAAATATGTGTGACAATGCCATTGTGTAAAGGAGCTACAAATTAAAAAATTGGTGGATTTAAAAAAATATCCTGACTGATTCTAAATTATTTCACATTCTAGATAATTATAAAACTCGATATTTTTTATTTACTTCTCCAGGAGTTCTAAGGCACTCCGATCATAAGTGAGTTCATGAATTATTACTTTTTTTGTTTAAAGGTTTAATTACAAATACCAAAATGCTTAAATCTATAATTGCATAAACTGAGTGAAGAAACTAAATAACCCTTTGATTCTTATGTTCTTATAAATAAACTTTAATTAGTTGACTTCATCTCTTTTGATAAAGTTATAAATTTATTTATACTAATTGCATTTTTGTGGTTTGAACTATCCTTTGTTCATGTTCAAAAAATTATATTGCTTCAAAACTTAGATATAATAGTTCCATTTTAGGTGTGTTACAACCAACAAACGTAAACTTGACTCGTTTTAAAATAAATGGGAAAGCGAATCATAAGTCAAATTTACATCCACTCTAAAATAATGTTATATATTTGTTTTAGTTTTATATTTTTATCTTTTGATCATTTAAAATGTCTCTATATTGAAATTAACGAAGTTCTGAGTAATATATGAAATGTAAAATAATGTTCATTTTGACGAATTTTGCTGGGGTTGTATGTTTCTGGTCAAGCTCATAATATGAGTTTAGCCACAGAGAATTTATAGAAGTTTTTGGATGCGATAATCCTATTTGAAAAGACTAGACAGATTCCTGAATGAGCTATATCATGATCATCAGATATATTATCGGTAATGATCATCAAGTGTTTGCACATGCACAATATATTTAGTCGTATTATTTTTATTAAAAATTAATTTATTATGCAAATGTCTTGATCAATAAGGGTTTTCAGTCTCAAAATCGTTAGATCATTTTAAAGTTCAAGTATTAAAATGCAAATTGACTGCTGTAGATGCTACCATCAACACTTATACATAAAATTTATGATATTGTAAAAAAAGAACTGCTATAGAAATAACTGGTAAGAGAGGCAAATTACATTAAATTTATACCTAAAATTTACAATATTTTATCTGGCTAACATTTGATCAATATTGCCTGGTAATGATAAATAACGTTTTGAAAGATTTAATAAGGCAATAAGATAATTATTGTGTTATTAAACTTTTCAATTTGTTATTCATTGAATAAAACTGAAGCTCAATGGTATGTTAAAGTAACATTAGGCAAAGTGTGTTATTTCTCGTATAAGATATTTGTAAGAATATTTCAAAAATGCTTTATCAGACACAATTGTGAAATCGCACCAATTGATTCTACTTATATTTATACTTATTTTCAATTTGTTTGCTTGCTACATTAATTTACACTATAATAATATAAATTATGTCATATTTGTAGCACCAACATAGGCAGTACCTGCAAGTATCACCCCTTAAATATTGTAAGTTCAAATTACAAAATTCTTTCACAAGTGTTTGAAAGTTACTTTCATTTCTAACTACATAACCGAAAAATGATATTGATAATCAGGAGAATGATATGTAATGTATTAGTAAAATATGTAATGTAATGTATTAGGAAAATAACTTTAAAAATTATATTTTGTAGTTTGACTTAATAATTTCCAATATGAAATGTTTATTAGAAAAATTATTAAACCAAAAATCACAAGAACTTTAATTTTTTCAGCTGTACTTCCAGATGCCAGTTTCACTTTTGTACTTATTTAAAGTTTTTCTTTTTAGAATAATCCAAATATAGAATACATGGGAGTTCCCTTTTATAAATTATATGAAATGTTTATAAAAATATATTAGTTTGTACCACAGTATAAATACAAATATCAATCCAACATGGGAATAGTCTATTCTTGAATATAATCTATTATGGGGCTTACTGTTTTACGGGAATTTGTTACTTTGAAGAAACGTGTAATAACTTAATTAAAATAACACATTTAAGAAGGTTCATTTTGCCATCCTCTTTAGGTAACGCATTTTCTCTTTTCTTTTCATTAGAATATGAGTTCTTATAATAATCTTTGAGCATTTATGTAAGTAAAACGTTATATAATAAATATAATATTTTAATTATTTATAACAAAAATATTATGTTTATATAAAATATTATATTATACAAAACGCTATTTTATATTACAATAGCAACTAAAATATTTTTATTCCAATTTTCTCGTATTTGTCTATCAATAAATTTTTTCTCATCATATCAAGTATGGAACATTTGAAAGTGGATTTAAATAATTTGCATTTTAGAAATATTTTTAAATAGTGATTCATACGTTTATAATGTGTTAAGACATATATAAGCAATACTTTCTCATTAAGAATATTTTAAGTGTTTAGTTTTCTGAAACACTTACTGTTTTTTTAATTTTACCAACTTTTTTTGTAAATTTTCAAGTAATTGATTAAATAAAATAATTTTATATCGAGGAATATCTGATAAAGATAATTGAAAATATTGTTTTGGAATGAAAACTTACTTTTCATTTACTTTACTTCCTTTTAATTTTCTTATAAAATTCCATTTTCTGAAATGATTATTCAAAATGTCTATTAATGAGAATCTGTAGAGTATTTTTAATTAAAGAAATGAAAATTACTTCAGGAATTCTACTACATCCCTTATATTTTTTTATCGAAGTTAGCTTTGTAACTTCAATCATTTGACTCTAAATGATGACAATAAAGATTGTGAGTTTCATAAAAAGTAAATTTTAAAAAAATATTTCTTATCACAAATAAAAGTAAAATTTTTGTAAATAAATCAATCCTTATATAATTAGCTTTGAAATATAGCATGTTTTTATTAAATCTTGATTTTAAAATAAAGGAAACAAAAAAAAATTACAAGCATCCTTTTATTTTTATATTTTAAGATTGAAATGATTAAATTAACAAAACTTAGCATTCTAATTTTTGTAAACAAGCATTTACTTATAATTTTTTAGATATTCAATTGTAATATTTAAGTAATTCCTTTCATTATATATTATGTTAAATACATTGAATTTTTGAAGACTGTTTCTTTAATGCAGCTAAAATTTTAAAGGTTTTGATTCATAAATTGTTTTACAAAAACTATTTAAATAATATAATTATCAAATTGTATTATCTATGCATGTTCTTTCTTTGATTGTTCCAGAAATATGACACTGGTATTATCTAAAATTGCGTAGAAAAACCATTTTCACTTCTACAGAGTTTAGAATTAAAGTGCTTGAAATTTTAACAGAGATGATTTTTCATAATTCTTATAAACAGAAAATTACTAAGATTGTAGGTATTCTATCTAAATCTCCATTTTTGATTACATTCACAAATACAGATAACTTGTATTCTAACAGCAAACTGTATACATTTAGAAGAATTTTCGAGGAATTACTGATTTTATTTGGAGTACATGGTGATTAAGTAGTTTAAAAAACTTATTCAAAAACTTAATAAAGATTAAAAAACACTAGCATTTAAAACTTTTCTCAAACATGAAATATTTTCCAGATTTATTAGACTTAAAAATAGTCATTAAAGTTATTCACCTAATTATTTATTCTGTATTTAATCCTCTGTATTTTATTTATTTTTAAATATTTAAAACTAGACATATTTCGTATCTTAGATTATTTATTCTCTAATTCAGAGATATTTCAATATTTATTATAAAATATATTAATTGGAGGAAAAATATTTTTTTTTGATTTTCCATACTTTAATTGCATTTATGACAAAATGTTTTTACTACAAAATATTTATTACATACTGTGAATATAAAATAATGACTATAATATTAGGTTGGGGAAAAAGAAATCCATTATTTTTATGTGAACTTTATGTAACTTCTTTTGGATTCTCTTTGTAAAAAGGTTTAAAACAGCTTTCAAGTAGATTTTTAGGTCTTGCGAGGTCTTGCGCGTTACGACTGCTGACATGCGGTTAGCTTCGATCATTTTTGATATTTTACAGACATTTTCGACGATGCTGTATCCACATGCGAGGTGCATCACTAACATCAAAAATAGCCGAACGGAATTGACGAAACAAAAATTGTAAGTAACTGGTTGTTACAGTCTTATATAGGACGATAAACACCTTTCACAATTTTAGCCACCCGGCTATCTTTTTCGCCGTTACAAGAGAAAAACGAAAATGTATCAAATTTTCTGTTTGTTGGCTTCCATTTTTAAAACCTTGTACTCGTAACTGAATTTATCAAACAAAAAACCGCTAGAGGATATTTTAGTGTCAAAAGTCACCTTTCCAACGAGCATAAATCTGAAATTGTTTGATAGATACCTCACGAGATATCGATCACTACAGACGTCCACCGAAAAAATAATGGATTACTTTTTCCCCAAACTAATATAATTATTTTATGTTATATTAACAATATGTATAAGATGTTAAGTTAAAATTGTGTTGTATTCATTTCTTTTAAATAATGAATGTTAACCAGGGAAAAGTAATTGCATCAATAATAATGCCATAGTAACTTTTGAAATTGTTATAAAATATAGATTTCTTTATTCGAATCTTGATAAAAAATTGTATTATATAAAACAGGAATAAACTGCATGTATATGTCCATAAAAATTGTTCTGAAAAAATTAGACATTTCAACTTAAACTGTTTTAATTCAATTCAATCAAACAAAAAGTACTACAGAATAATGCAAATGGAAATTTATAAATCTGTTTTGTATAATTAAAGGTTTATGAATAAAAAATTTTAAAATTATAGCCAGATTTAAAATCAATCAAAGGGAGCAATTTAAATGATTATACTTGTTGCTTTATTCAGGAAATTTTTTGTACAGTTTTAAATCTTAATTAAAGCACCAAAATTTATTAATATTCATAAGCAATTAAGAATACATGAAGCGAAACATTTTTAGATCATGTGTTGTCTTTAAAAATGCGAAAATGACAGAATTTGTTGAATAATTGATGAGTTGCACACAGTAATTGTGCTATGAATACAAAAACTGCTTAGAAAGCAATTTATGTTCATACTAAGAAGTTTCTTAATGTTAGAGATATTGTGCTTTCGTGATTAATATACGATCAATATAAATTTTTACTGTTTACAGAATGACTTAATTATACTTGCGTTTTTTATTTTCTCTTCTCATTATTTTTAACACTATTATTTAAATGAAGTGATTACCAAGCTTATATATTTATTTTAATGCTTCAATTATTACATTTTCAACAAAATTAGTACAGTAAGGTGTTGACAAAGTTTTGACACTGATTTTATTTTTGTTGGAAATATACTAAAGATTTCCTTATTATGGGTAAAGGATACAAGAAAATTGTATACACATGGTAAGTTTTTGAAAAATACTTTATTACTAATTCTGATCAATCTCATATAATTTAATAAATTAAATGTTTGAATAAGATGTTTATTTGTTTTTATTGCTTATAAGATTACTTTTCAGGAGATTTCTTTTTATTGTCCTGTAATGATTTAATCATTAGGGTGACACCATTTATATTTCTGATGTTTTATTTTTCTGATTAATTTAATAATATAGCATCATATTCATTCTTTTACTAATAGCCCTTATTTGTTATTGTATTTAAAAATAATCGTATACTTAGTTAAAACCTATTGAATGTGTATGTTGAGTTAAATAATTTTGACTAGTTCTGAATAAAACACGTTTTATAAAATTTTACCATGAGTACAATTTTCTTTTTATATTTCCACAAATTTAGAATTGATCCTTAAAAAGATACTACATAATTATTTGTGAAGGAGAAAGTGTGTATTTCGGATCACTTCAATCCACTGTTTATGAGGATTTTTATGAAGCAATTTTAATTTTTATGCTACAAGATCACCAACATAATACGTTGTAAGGATATGTATTTAAAGAATTATTTCCCGAAACTGTTGTAAAGTTCAGTTTGTTTTTCAATCATTGTTCCTATTCATTCATTATTCATCATACTGTACCAGTCATTGTGTACCAAGAAAAGCGTCGTTTATCAAAAGTTAAAATTAAAAGAAATTTATAAAAGGCAAATTATAATGCGATATTTATTGAATTTAAATAAAATACATAACCTAATTATTAATTCAACAAAAATATACCATTCTGTTAAATATGTAATATTTTATTATTTTCCGAAGAAAAGGAAAAGTCTAAAATGATTTTGAACTTTGTTGACATTTAAGAGACTAATTCGTAATACTCAGCTCAGTAAATTAATCATAAAAATTAAAATTTTTTGTTACATTGCTCATCAAAATGTAATCTTTCTGCATATATACAAGAAATGTTCGATAAAATTTTATATGATAAGTGTTTATACTAAAATCTATAGCACCTTGTAGTTTTATATAAAAAAATTTTGTATGAAAATATTAGCTTCATGAACAATAACGCTATATAACTTTTAATGTTGTTTATATTTTTTATTAAAAATCGGAAGAATCTAAGGAAAAATAAATTAAATATTTTCTTGATAATGATACGTATGTAAAAACTTGTAGTAATTTTATTGACATACTATATTTGGTGGCAAGCAAGACAGAATTGGAAATCTAGATAAATGTCGAATTACAGAGTCTGTAGCAAAAAAAAGAAAAAAAAGAAAAAGAATTAATATATAAAAATAATTAGTTGAAAAAATAATTGTACATTTTTATTGACTTGAGAAAAATGCTTATATTCAAAACAATAGGAATTCTTACGGTAATTTCAACTAGGGTATGCATTACAACAGTGTTACCTGTGTATCATGCCATAAATAAAAATTTTCATTATGTAATGCAAAAAATACATTTGGAATCCCACATGCATCTCAGTCTATAGTACATTATCTTATCCTACATTTTTTTGAGTAATTTTATGTAAGATCTAGTTTTGTATAAGAATTTCTTCATAGTGCAAGCACTTGTATTCATTTGTATTCAAAACATGTTCAAAAATAATATTTTGATCAAAATGTAAAGTTCATCAAGGATACAAAAAAACATATATTTCAATTATAAATGGGTATTTAAGATTAATGTGAATGTTAACAAATTTTTAAAATAAGTATTTTTTAAACTGAAACCTAAAAGGAAAGTTTCTATTTTCTACTACTCATTCATTCAATACATGATTAACTATGATCTTTATCTTTAAAGGTTCCCAACCGAAAGGAAATGTAGACTAGTTTATTGCACTGCCTATGTGACTGCACACGCAAGAAATTAAGAAAAGCTCCCTCTCTTAGACAAATTTATGGATAGGTAATACCTTTTCTATCCTTATTTTTCTTATTTCAATCGTCTCTCAAGGTCAATGTGACAGACACACAGCCATTTAAAGAATATTTAAAGGACTTATCTTTGTCATTAAGTGCTAAAGGAGTTGTATTATTACATTTCATTTGTTTATTTTTTCAATACTTACGAAATTTTTTAGTATGAAAAATAAAATGCTGAGTACTACATTTGACATAAAATGTTATTCTTTAGTATCTTAGTTTTGTTATTAAGATATGTTTTAAATTTTAAATGAATTTGATTATTTATAGTTTTTTATACTTTATTAAAATAACAATCTAATTAAAAATTTTTAAGAGAATTTCTTTTTGCAATATTTGACTACTATATTTAATTTCTAAACTGATTTGAACTTAATTGAATACTATAAATATTTAAATTGTATTAACATATGCATATAAATTATTTGTCATCATTTATAACAACCATTTTAGAATAAATTTGTAATTAATTGTTTTGTTATAGTTTCACTGTATATATTAAAAAGTGACTATCAATTGTTTCCAATAGATAATTTTAAAGTAATCATTGATTTTAAGTAACACTTTAGACTGAATTTAAGTGATACTTTAGGATATGAATAGGAGACAGTAAAATCTATATTACGCTTAAAATATTGAAGTAAAACAAAATTTCAAGACAGTAATATTAAGATTAAACATTTCTCTTAACTTTCTTTGATGCCTCAAGTATTATACAGCCTCGATATAATAACTGTCTTATACAAAAATAATTCTATACAAGTAGTTTACTTCTTGAAATTTTAAGTTCTAAAATATTGTAGGTAAAAATAAAAACTTTTTATTCAGAACTCTAAATATTTAAATCAAAGTAATTCGTAGGTGTTGGCTTTGAATAGTCCTGAAGAAACATTTTTAGTCAGGTTTAATATTGTAAAACACAGATATTTAAATTCAAGGCAAAACATTTGCATTAAAAAAAGGCAATACTCTAAGACAAGTATTTTATTGAACACAGGACAATTTACGAACACATATTCAGCAAGTTACAAAGAGATAGCTGTTCATCAGGAGATACGGTTTTAGAACATTCATTTTACAACAGTAATATTTCATAATAATTGTGTTAAATTTATTTAACATAATGGTATATTTTTATTAATTTTTTAAGCATTGAATAAAAAAAAAGTTATATGGATGATTTATATAAAGCAAGCATCTGATGCTTCTTGGAAAAATAAATGTTTTTCTTTGACAAAACTCATTCAAAATAAATTTAATAAATATTACAAGTGCTTCTTCTGAAAAACTCAAAATAACATTATTTCCATGAAAAACTATATAACACATATTTTCCATTTTCTTCATGTAGTTTATTTCGATAATTATAGAAAAACTCATTTATATCAACTAATACACTTGAACTGACACTTTAATGTGAATCAACTTCACATTAAATAGTTAACAGTAGTTTTACTTTGAATAATGGTTCAGAAGACTAGGTTGATTTGAAATAAAATTATAAGACATTTCTACATGAAATACTATAATATTGAAATGTAAATATTGAAAAAACATTTACTCGCAAATTGAATTATATATTTTTTGTTTTATCTAATATATTTCCTATTGAGATCTTTGAATTGAATACTTTTTCTAAGGAACTTTGAAAATGAATGATGCAAGAAAACCGATTAATTGAAAATATTTCAAATACATTTTAGTTTATAGACTGCAAATTATGCTTATACTAGCATTTAAAATTATGATACTGCACTTTGATATTACAAATACTCGAGTAGATTTAATAATATTTAGTAAAAAGAATTACTACGATTTTTCCCTAAATTTATAGCTAAAACACTAATTATTGTAATTCATTTTGTGGTGGAACACTACTTAGGTACCGATGATGGATCTAAAACTAAGCTAATTGAGGGAAATGAACGAAGGTCTGGTGTCACAATGGGCTTGTTATCGAACTTATTGCTTTGCAATATTTTCAAAAATCTTCCTAAAATATAATTCCAGAAGTGAAAATATATATTTTCCATTACAAGCAAATGTATTATTAGATTGGAATTGACAAAAATAGTTTTAATTGCTTACTCGCATGAGATTCAAAGTTTAAGTACAAGATAGAATATACATCCAATCTAGTAACATAACGTAAAATTCGAATAAGCTGCTTTGCAAATTTAAACTTTTATCAGATGCATCTATTGTATAGGCCACATAACTTGATCTTTGTTTTCATATTAATTCCTTTATTCAAATCCTAATATATTAATAAAAGTAATTAAACTTTTGTTTTATATTTAAATCAAGGACTTTAAAATTGAACATAATAGCATGATAACTTATGAAAGATTTTAAAATTGCAATAATATCTGCGATTGGAAATAATAAAAATAATACTTTAGAGAGAGCTAGTAGTTTAAATATTTAAGTTTTTAAATGCAAAAAGAACTGAAATATAATTTTATTTGTTGTGCAAAAATGTAGTTTTAGAGGCATAATACTTTTATTTTAGCGTATCAAAATCAGCTATTTCTTAATTGATAAAATAAATTTGATTTAGCAAAAATGCTTGTCATTGAAAACAATTACCGCGCAGTTGAAGAAAATATTATTTAGGAAATTTTGCTTTATTTGGTCCGTATTTGTATATAGTAGATAAATAAATAGCAAAATAGAAATTATTTTGACGACTGAACCAATATTTTAATGATTTTTCCCAAAAGTGAGATTAATAGCATGAAAAAGCTCATATTGAAATTATTGAATATTAATGTAATGAATGATAGTATGAGAGCAGTGCTTCTAGAATTTTAAAAGAATGCGGGTAACAGGCTAAGAAAAAGATAATGTAAATTATGCTTCTACGTCAATTATTATGTGATTATTATAATATAAGTAACTATATATATATATATATATATATATATATATAAACCAGTTTTTATTAAGTATTAACAATAAGTTTGAATACAGATATTTTTAATTAATTTAATTTTCCCAAGAGGCTTCTCATTACATTATTTCGAAGTTTAAATTTTTTAAGCATTTTTGTATAGAATACACTTAAATTTTCCTATTTATGTGAAAAAATCTGCAAATTCATATTAAGGATTAAAATTCTTCAAAAATAAAATTTTACAAAATACACACAAAAAGTTTTAGTTAGAATAAATCATAATTTTGAATTAAAAATGTAGCATAATGATAGTTGTTGGAAAGAACAATTGATGGAAGATTCTATTGTAAATATGGTTAAATATCATGGAATAGTAATAAATTATATAGTCTTACACACATTGCAGTTTGCTGTGAGGAATATACTCGATGAAATATCAAATGTTGAGATTCTAAACACAAATTGATTCTCTTTCGAGGATCAATCAAACTATCCATTTTAATACAATCATGGAATATGTTTAAAGTCAACTAATAGAGACGATAAGACATTAAGAACGAGTAAGATTGCTGAACAGCTAAAATCTGCAATTGGGTAAATATTGATTTATAGATTTATTTAGAGAAAATTATTTTGAATCCAATTTAGCTTTTACTCGTGTATACGTATTTACATTTATATCATAAAAATGTCATGGCATTTCTCATTGTAATGAATAGATGCAAAATTATTGCATTTGTTATCCTAGAATAGAGTTTGCTAATCGTGTCGCGACACATACGCATGTTGCGAGGTAACGCGTCATCGTGTAGCTCACGTCATGTGTGCCGCGGTATAACCTCAAGTTTGTCGCGAATTTTTTAATTGATTATTTTATTAACTTATTATTTTAAAATGTGTCATAAATGTTAAAATTAAACTTTTTTTCCTAACTCAGAACGAAAGCATATATATAAATATATTATTTATGCTTTCGTCGTTCTAAGTTAGGGAAAAAAAGTTTCATATTAACATATATTTATATATAGGGATCACTCCCGATGAAAAAATTTGTAAAATTGATGTGAGCAGTGAGTGTTAGATGAAAACTTCCAATGATTTGATTAACTTCAATAGAATGCAGTTGATGTAAAGTTTTCTCACTCATGCAAAAAATTAATTTGTCTACTAATAAAAAGTTTTAATTAAAAGTATGTGTCTCTCTGTCAAATAAGGCCTTATATGTAAAAAGTTGCCACAGAGTGACAAATTAAATCAAGTTCAAAGTTATCTTCAATTTAAAATCTATATATATTTTTAGATATGTGTGCGCCAGATAAAATACTTCTGAATATTTCGCTTGTTGTCAAACAAATCAGCTTGTTGAATTGTTTTCAACAGTTAAATTTCACAATTCTAGACAAACTGAAAAATATTTTACCTATTTATCATTTTATTTCACTTTATTATCAACAGAAGAATAAGTTATTTTCAAAATAAATAATTATTAGAAATTACAGAAAAAATTAAATATAATAAAGTTTTAAACTAACTGTAAAATTTATAATTTTAATGTATATATTATTTTCATTAATTTCTTTTCTTAAACATTCACTGTTTCAAATGCAGGAGATGTATTATAATACGTTTCAAACAAAGTTGAAATTAAAAGAATGTTCAGTCATGTGATAGTGTTTTAGGAAAACGTTTAAAAAAAACTATGGATATGAGATAGATACGTATAAATATGAATGTATTTCAATATAACTATAGATTAGATAAATGTACATGAAGCAAATTATATCTACTTCACATTAATAAGACTAGCAATAGCCATCAAAATAAGAATAAAAGTTGATGACATTGATGGACTAATTTTTTCTAAAAATATGAAGTTAAATAATTATTCTGGTAATATTTTTATGTAAATGTCATGCAAAAATAAGAAGGACTGCATTTAGTTTTCCTTCTTTTGATGATGTAAAACCAAACTTAAAATACTCAATTATATTTCTTTGCTATGTAAAAACAATAAATAGAGAAAAAATTTAATATCGATGGTATATTACTTTAAAGGTCTAGAACATATAAATTTTCTTAAGTGTGATGTAAACAAAAATGTTAAGCAACACTGCTATATACTACTAAATTTTGGTAAATCCAATTTTAAGTTGGAAACTTATATCAATGATTTAAAATGCAATTTCTATTATATAAAACATTTGGAATAAAAAAAAACAAAGGCATAATTAAGGGATTGAAAAAAATAATAAATTTATGCAAATCTTTTCAGCATAATTTATTAAATAATGAAAGATATGAGATGACAAAAATTCAGAAATATTCAAAAAATTATCTTTGGGTAATATATCCAATACTATAATAGCTACTTCTTTTTTTACTTTAATATATTTATAATTTTTCCCACACATATATGTGAAGCGAGTCATGAGAAATAGTTAATGAAATCCTATATTTAGTTTAGTAATTAAAAATGTGAGATCTCCTGTATCTTAGAAATTGGTATTAGGTAAGAACTATTTGCATTTTTGGTTTAATTCTAAGATCATATTTATGTAATTATACCAATTCATGCATGATATTTTTTTCCGAATTCCAGATTTTAGCTTAAAGCAAGACACGAGGGATGTTTACGAAACATTTGACACTCAATAGAGATGAAAATTTGTTATGGTGAGTGCACGAAATTAGTATGAATCTAGTGAATCCACTCAGTGATGAAAAATCCTTCTACAGCTGGGTAAAAAGATGAGTTTGATATAAATCGGACGCAAGGTCTGGAACAGCAGGTGGTAGGCTTGGGTGTAACCTAATGCCCTGTTGTGAGTGGGGAGGAACGTGGATTGGGGGATGAATTGCTTGGTTCGCTGCATTCTGAGCTTGCAATTCTTTCAAAAGAGATTTAAGTTCATTTTGCACACCAACAACTACTTCCTTTCTGATGAGATCTATATCTTGGTTGGATAATGTCAACGAAGAAAGAGGCATTCTGTCTCTTGTGTCATGTTCATCTGTCATGTCTTCAACGCTGCGAACTGTTATTCGGGGTTCAATCGGCGGTGGAGACGTAGAAGAGGGCGTAATAGGTCCGAGCATTTGACTACCACTTAGTGAGCGGATGATATCTCGTTTAATGCTGTCGATTTGGCCAGTATTTCTTGCAGTTTCTCTTTTACGATCTTCACGAAGCTCATATCTGTTTAAAAATAAATTATATATTCATTAAGACAAAATTTTTAATTAATTAATACTTCAAGAGTAAAAAACTATAGTCATCAGAAAGTAAAATGAAAGTAAATAATTTTATACAAGTAATTTAATTTTGAATATAAATTGCTAAGCTTATTGATATTTGTTGTTTTATAGTATAATTATAATATTATGTAATTATTTTTTATATAATTACAAATAAAAGCATATTTGTGCTCCCATACAAAAAATATTTAAATATTTAGCAATTTAGATAAAACTTATTTGTAAAACTATAATTTTTAGCCGCTATGACTTTGCAAAAACAAGTCATGAAAAAGCTATTAAAGCATAAAAGATGAATTTTAATTTTTCTTCTAAGTTTATGTAACCATCCAAAATATACAGAATAGTTGCCAAAAGTTTAAATTTCTAAAGCTTTCAACCATAATATTCAAAAGTAATGAATCTCTAAGCAGACCTTAGTTTTTTATGGTAAGTCTTAAAACATAGAATTCGATCATCCAACGGGAGGACACTTTTACTCCTTCCAACGGGAGGACACTAATATGTCTAAGCACATTTATTTGTTGTTGACCAGTGATTCCTTTCTCAAGTGAAGTACATATTAAGCACAGAAAACTAGAAATTTAAATTTCATTTGTATAATTTGATTGTGACATGAAATTATAAATTTTAGACTCCAGATGTCATCATTAGATTATCTTGCGAATTGTCTGGATATAAAACTTAAATCAATAAAATTACCAATAGAAATTTGTGTATTTACTTTGAAGAGTTGCATATAATTTTAATATATATTGTCCAATCATCATGAATGAACGGCTTGTATTTTGGTCGGTATTGTATTTAATTTTAAATCAAAACCTTTCTCGATAGTTTCATGTAACTTTTTCTAACACCTTAACCTCTAACATATTTTATGGCGTATAAGTAATGGAAGGGAAAAGTATTAACATCATTAGATCTTGAATAAGAAATAAAGGTGAAAATTCAACAGAGAAGTTTTGTTTTCAATTGTTCACATTATTTTACCAAGAACGATATGAAAACATATGTGAAATTTCTCTTCAATTAATTTTATTATAAATATAATCATGGATTTTAGTATTTATTTGTATATTTGTTGCTACTAGATTATATACATATACATTCAACCCATAGTGAAACAGTTTAATAATTTATTGGTTATCATTTATGAAAGCAAAGTTCTCTAAACCATAACAAATTATGAGGATGATCAACACTAAAAAATTTTAAAAACTAATTTTGTATGTAATTGAAATTTTAAAGATAGTTAAAAGGATATATACTTAACTTGGTCGTTCAAAAAGAGATCATCGTGGTACTAAACATATGTACCATGATAATTTCCTTTTGAATGATCCTTTTATATGTGGTAAAGAACTAAAGCTAAAAATACAACTCTTTAAGTTTCAGATTCATATGTTCAATGTTTAAATTATCCCTTCATGATTATACATTTGAATCACTTGATTCAACAAAGGAAAATCCAATAATCTTTAAGGTATTTCATGAAAAGTTTTTAAAAATATTCTTAAGAAATTGTAAACAGAGTTATTAAAAGAAGAATTCAATAAGATGTAATTTAAGTCTTCTCTAATATCATATTCATTTCCGAAATAAATGTGAATATAGGGTAGTGAATTAATATTTTCTATTTTATAAAAATTAATAAAATTTCAAACTTTTTCCATCATTAGAGTTATATACTCTCTTTTTAATATATACTTACCGTAAACTAGAAATGTCTTGTTTGATTTCTAACAGATCATCTTCATTCACTCCGTCTTGCCTAAGCTGTTTCTTGGCTTGATGGATATATCTACTGACTAGTCGCTTCATAACTTCCTGAAAATTAATTAAATTATTCATTATTATAATTAATAACTTTCTCAAAATACTTATAAGGAATAAAATTTTTTATGTTACATTTACTAATAAATAGAAAATCTGATATTCAAAAAACAAAATGCTTATTTGTCTAATATATTCTCTAAATTTAAATAATACTAATTTAAATAAAATTTATTTTGTTTTACATCGTTATTCATACCAAAAAGAATGTAAATTAACTATAAATAATTTTGCCATAATTAAAAAATAATTGAAATTTCATTTGAAAATAATGGAATTGTGATTACATATTTAATATTTTATATACTTACTTGGTAATTTACTTTGCTTTTCAGTTTATGTATTTCAATAGGAGGACTTAGACATGAGTTAGGATCAACCTGAAATATAAATCCCAGATATAAATGATATGTTTAGTTATATATTAATAGTTATTTGAATTGAACTATTGAAATATATCTATTTATGTATGAAAATTCAATTTACTTTATCTGGACTATCTTCTCCAATGTAACTAACAGACTTGTCTTCAGGCTATAAAAGAAAGAATATGAATAAATACATAATTTTTGAAAAGACGAAGTTGCATGAAATTACATTTATTTAATTTCTAAATTATGAATCGATTATGCCTAATCGTGAATTAAAAATAGAGAAAAATTGAGTCTATTTTTATATAAATATGCCTTCAAACAAACATTGAAATTTTAGTTAATTTTACAAATGTTATTATTTTAATGTTGATTATTATAAATAACTTTGTCTTACAAATAAATATCAATAATTATTATTAACTATAAAGGAAAAAACAAAAATACAGCTTAGGTTATTAACAAAAATACAATTCTCATATTGTATATTTGTATCATTAAATATATTGCGATTTAATTATTGAAGTAAAATTCTCAAAACATAAACAGTAATTCTTAAATATAAAAAATATTATTGAAATAAAAAACTTAATAACTAATTATGACTGGTTTATAAAAATTAAGGAAATAATCAGACAAAAATAGCGATAACTCACCCAAAACTAAGCCAATCTGAATGAAATTTGAATATGTTGGCAAATAAAAGAAGCCGAATAATTTGATATTATGCAAAAAATAGTGACGCAACTGTCGGAATATATCATTTGCGAGAAGCATAAAAAATGAATGTCTCAGAGTAATGGGGCAAATTATTGCTGTGTGTCTGATATTAGGAATCTAGTATAACGAAATTGTACCAATGGCTTTCAGGTATCATTTGACCGAAAATTTTTGAGGTCAAGCTATTTAGAGACTAGAGGCAGGACAAAGTCAGATAGATGTGGCTAGATGTCTGAACGTGAGTCCGTCTGTGATACATTAACTTTGGCAACAATTTCTAACCACGGATTCGAATTGTTGGCTTCCAGGAGATTCAGCCAAGGAAAGACATGCGCTACCACGCGTGCGGATGACCGATATTTGTCATTATGCACACAAATGAATATAGCCACAACTCCGGCTAAACTCAGATACCCCGTTGCTGAAACCTCTAGATGAGGTATCCAGATCAACCGAGCATTGAAGAATACGCAAACGTGGTCTTTATGCGAAGCGTTCATTTGGAGAAAACGTAGATAACTGGTTTTCATCCATCAAACTTCCGTGAAAGAAATGTATACTAATTCAGACAGCATCTGTGCTTCGAATGGTATCGATTTGGATGGACCCATAGACCTCCTTGCCTTTTCCTGTAAAAATATTAATGCTCGCGTCTATAGAGATGACATCCTGGATGCTTATGTGTGCTCTCATGCCAGGGCAATAGGGTTTTTTTGTGCTACAGGAGGATAATACGAGACAACACAGGGCTCACATCCTGGATGCTTATCTTGTGCAGAAAATAACTGAGCACATGCTGTAGCCAGCTCGATAACCGGATCTTAACCTAATCGTGAATGTTTGGAATGCTCTAGAACGACGTGTAGCTGCTCTCAGTCCCCTTCCTAGGACCCTTTCCATGCTTTTAACTGCTTTCGAAGAACAATGGCGAGCACTTCTTTCCCAATTAATGCGCATAATTTAGAGCATCACATATCATTGCATGTGCTGTATAGCTTTCTGCGGGGATCGTACTCCATATTAAGTATACTTTTCCTATACCAAGCTTACACCTCCCATTTTTTTATTGTATAGCTATACTAATTTTTTTAACTCCATAATTGTCTGGTGATTTCTTTTTATGCTATTTTGTACCTTCCTATATGTTGTCTAATGTATATAAATTGCATCAAATTTCATCAAGCATAGCTTCTTGCGCTATCGTCATTTTTCTGATTTTTCCTTAATTTATGATAACCAATGTATTTCATTTACCTTAATAACTGCTCCATCAAATGATTTAACTCCACAAAGACGAGAACTGCTATGGAATAACTTAAGTACAAGATTCTTAACTCCTCTAAAGAAATAATATATAGATTTAGGAGAAATGATTAAATTGAATGGGGGAGGAAGTGTAGATCCTTCATCAAAATAACTCATCCAAAGTTTAGAGCGAGCAAATTTCCATTCCCTGTCAGCATGATCCTTTAAAATATGTGAAAAATTTATTGCATTATATAGATATAAAACAATATAAAATGAAAATCATATTTATTAGCAATTAATCTAAACATATTTTTCACTGAAGTTTTTCAGAAAAGTTGTTAAGTTACATTAAACACAAATCCAAAAATCAATTTCAGAATTAAAATGTTCATACATTGAAGCAAAATCTATTTTCCTGTATAATCAATCATATTTATTTCAGGAAATTATTTAGTTATTCCTTGATGTAGACTGGAAACTTCATTCTAAATGTACCAATTAAAATTTTACAATATTTATTATATTCAAAAGACTTTTCTAAAAATACCCTTTTGAATATTAAGTTAAAACGTTTTACAATATGTAATTTATTATTGCTTCCGAATATATTATTTATTATTCAAGCAAAAGTTTTATTTGTGATAAAATATTAAATAGTTCACATGAAAATTCTTCAAAAACTTATGAAAATGATTTATAAATTGTTTATGAAGTAAAGTTTTTTGAAATAATAATTGATGTTTAATTTTGTAGAAAAATGTAAAATTTATTCTGTGCTAGTGTTAAAATTTTTGTTCAGGTATTTTCCTTTTTAAGATTCTCAGTATTTAGACTTTTCAAATTTCAACTAATTCATTTCTTAAAAAAATATTCGTTTTTTTATTAAATGTGCTACAAGTGATTATATGTTATAAATTGGAAAAGTACCTATTTTATCTACATTTAAAAATATCTTATTCAGAAGTGAAAACATTATAGGCTATGAATCATACAAGAAGAAAAAATTAATAATATATTATGTTGCAACTTTAGTACACCATATTTTAGTGAAATCGTTTATTGAAAAATTGAAATGTACTCACACACGCACACACAGTTTATTTTAATAATAATTTATATATCTTGGTTTTTTCTAATTTATTAAATTTCAAAGTGGTTTCATATACATTTAATGCAAAACAATTATTCGTATTGTTTATTGTATGAATTCAAATTTAAGGACTCAGTTCAAAATTGGCTATTTTCTTTTATTTTAGTAAGAAGCTTAACATACCACTTAAAAAGAAAGAATAAACTGTATGATCACAGTGCAATTATATTACTTACCTCAATATCTTGAAATGATCGGGACATCATGGCAATTAACATGTTGATCATGACAGTCATTGCCATTATCATGTATGCACCAAGTAATGCATGTCCTACCCATTTTGTGAATGCTTGATCTCTTCTACTACTGATTTCTTTTATAGGTATGACACCAAATAAAGACCACAGCAGAGAAGTATAACTTGAATCAATTCTAGAATGAGTAACTCTTTATTCAATTGGTTGTCTTAAAAATTATACTACTGCATGATACATTAGATCTACTGTTTATATACAATTTGAATACTCTAAAATAAATAAACTGCTGTCTAAAATGAAGACAAATTTTCTAATTAAAAATTAGCTTTTTTATTAATGTTTACAGTAAGTGTCATAAGGAATATTTTACAAAAAATAATAAATCTAAAAATAATAGATAAATAATAGTTTTCAGTTTTTATAGTATTTATTATTAGAATAATGTAATAAAGATCTCTCTCTCTCTCTTAGAATTTAAATATATATAAGGCAATATTGGTTTAAATATATAATATAATAGAGCAACTCCTAAAAAGTTTAATAAATGGAAAAGTGCTTTTTTAATGGGTTAAATAGGGAAAATGTTTCGGAGAAAGAGTCTTTAGATATTTAATCTACTTAAAATATTAAAGTCCATAAATTGAATAAAATAAAAATTTTACAAAAATTTTTGCTTCTAAATTTGGATCAAATTATATTAATGATCCAAAATTATCGAAAGAAAAATTCATGGGAAAATTTATTTTATCACCTACAATATGTATCACTTATATATTGTAGGTGATGATGATTATGATATTACTTCGAAATTCAGTAATAATTCTTTAGGCTTATTTTCTTCTTGTGTATTTTTGTGTAGTATTATTTTATATTTCTGCATTTATTAAGATATTTAAATCAATATATAATTTAAAATATCTCCGTTTTTTCACATATTAAGCATAAAATGCACGAAAAATATACTTAAAACTTAAATTTTATGATTATTTTATGCACAAGCTTTACTATGCGATACTATATTTGGTGAATATATTCTAGGATTTTGTTATATATTGATAACATATTTAGATAGGCAATACTAGCATAGTTTGAAATAAATGCAAATATTTTAACTGACCACCTTTTCATTTGTTTCTTTCTAGATATTTACTACCAACAATTCATTAAAATGAAAAATAAATAGATATAAATCTAATATAATATTACAAACTAAAAGTAAAAAAAAAATCCACATGTAATAACATTACAAATTAGAAACGATTCAATTTCATATTACAATAAAAACTGTACTCAAATTAAACGATTAAGAAAAGATTATTTATTTATTTATTCACAATAATAACTATAGAAATGGTGTAAAGTACTATAGATGTGTAATAAATTACTATAGATGTGTAAAGTAAAAAGTGCAGCCTATTGCGTTACTCTTTAGTGCTTCAACGTTGCATTAAAATAGTGAGTAAGTAATTATGAAGAAAGTATACCTAAACACACTAAGTCACAATGTTTCTAGATTAAAATAATCTAAAACAATAAGTTCTCAACAGAGAGAAAGGATGCAAAATAATTCTGACAGTGTTTGCATATTTTTTAGTTTTGTGCTTTTTGGTGTAAAAATGTGTGATTTAAGTATAGGCATGCATTCATTGGTTTCAATTTGTAATTAAAAAACAAATGCAAACGATGACGTCAAGATATGAAGTTATTTTCCCTCTTTTCATATTTTAAAATCATACAACCAAAAAGAAATTGGCATACCATGAATTAACTTTCATGGCCCTGTTAAAATAATGTGTTAGAAAGTCATGAGTTAATCTCATTGTAGTTTATCAATGTTTTTAATAAACAATTATTACTTGGGTATAAATGTTTTATTTTGAAGAATAAAAATGTTGTCAAATATTTTGCACAAATCATCAAATTAAAAAAAAATTTACATAAAAAAGTACTTCTAATTACCATAAACAGAAAACAGGGAAAATCGAAATGAAAAATAAATTGATAAACAATTTGTGTTTATCTTCTATTATTTTTAAATGATATGAAAAGTATTTCATGGGCAAATATAATTCAAACTGTATAATAAATAATAACAGATAACGCAGAATTACAATTAAATCACAAAATTAGGTGCACATTGTTAAAATACGTAAATTTTAATATTTAAATTTTTATAAAATTAGAAAAGTTATATATTTTTTAAAATAAATATCTCAAAATATTTTCTCTTAAATTATTCTTTTAAGAAATTTTGTTTTGAACACTTAATATAGGATTTGATAGTTATTAATTTCTTTTACATTTTTTATAAATAATTTAAATTTTAAAGGATTTTGAACGCATAATATGCATTATCCTTATTCTTTCCTATCAGGTTTTAAAAACGACTACTACCAGTTTTCAAAAAAGAATACATAGGATATTTCTCTAATTCTTAAAAAATATAAATACTAATAGTTTTACCTAGAAAGATTAAATTATAATCTATAACTCTTTAATGTTATAGTGAGTTGCTAAATATCAATAAAATTATCTACAACTATTCTTTATGATTTAGATAAGATATTATATATATATATATAGAAATATTTTTTCTCTTTTTGAATAAGCGTACAATATTTTAATTGTAAAGTCTATAGCTATTAATAAAACTGTATAACCAGAAACAATTAATAAAGCCTTCAGTAGTAACAAAATATTTTCTGTGAGTAAATTATTTTGCTTAAAAACATTTTACATATATTACATATAAAAGCATATGTAAAATAGGTAAACTATATATTTTTACATAAAAACATTTTACATACTTATATATCGTATAAAAGAAATAATAAAACAATAATATACTTTCTCTAACTTAACAAGATAATGATATTAAAAATGTCAAACACTAAATTATTCCAGTTTTTCATTAAATTATATTCTAACAGAATATTTTAAAAGTATATTATGACAAATATTTAATTTTTTTAAACAAAATAAACATAAATTTTGATACATATAATTTTAACACTAAAATCACATCAAGAAATATCTATTACACACACGTTCATACAATCAAGTAACATTCCAATGCAAACACAAGCACAATAAGGACAAAATATTGAAGCATACACTATGGAGACAAAAGTGATTAGACACATCCAAGCAAAAATCTCATAAAATCTAAAACTGTAGTGCAATCAGTGCAAGTATCTGATACAAGTGCAATAAATAACGTTTTACAATAAAATAGTAAAGAGTAAAATTTTCTTCGTGATTTCTTCTGCTGGTGATGTTAAAGGCCTGTGAATGATGGGTATTCTCTAAGGAATTAATTTAAATTTCTTACTTTGAAAAATACTCTAAGAAATTTATTATTTTTATTACTTAAATATTTTATAACTAATGAAAGAACTACATTGAAGACAATTTCATGCAGAATGTTTAGAGAGCTTCTTGATTCAACAAAATACAACAAAGTAAAATTATTAAATTGAGTTTGAGCTCTAAAGATAAAACATATTTTTTTAAATAACGCTTCAGATTTATAAAAAAAAATCTAACGTAACAAGAGGAAAAATATATGAATTTTTGACATTTTTCAAGGAAGAAGTCACAATTAAAAATTTATTTCTGAATCTAACTACGTAGTTTGTATCAGAATAGGACAGTTGTATATATACACATAAATGTATATGTATATATATTAGTATTTAAGATAATTATGATTGTTTTGCTCTATGAAACTTCCGATTTTAAAAGCTAATGGGAAAGTTATCAATTCCTAATAATGACAAAAATATAATATTGTTATTATATACCGTGATTATGAAAATTTAATCCTTACTAAAACATTTTGTGTCTGCCAAGCAAATATTGTCATTATTATGTACTATCCAATCACCTTAGTCTGTATAGTGTATCACATAAACTTTACACATAACTTCAGCCCAACAGCATTTCAAAACAATAAAGTGAAAATCTGCATGCTCATGCCGGTTATAGTTCACATTCTAAAATTATACGTCACTATCAATATTGTACAACAGAATTGGTCCATGTTAACACACACAAGCATTATTTGAAAGAAACAAATGTTTGAATGTCACTAAAAGGAAGAGTTTATCTAAGCAAAACGCAGAAAAATTTGATATAAAAGCGTTACGATACTATCGCAAAAAATAAACACTGATAAAATTTAAGGTTTCACTCACAAGCTTCCTTGATATCCTACCCTGGGGCTAAAATAAACAAATACAAAAGGGTCTCTTATAATGAAGGAAAACGTATTTATTACTCAATTTATAAAACATTTAAACATATCAAATATAAAAAATTATTCTGGATAAAAACTTTTCTAATATATTAATTCAGCGATGTATAAGTCAAAAAAATTTATTTGAATGCTAAATTTATTATTTATTATGACTGATTTTAAAAAATAAAAGGTTGCCGTTCATCAATTATACTTTTTAAAATTTGGATACCAGAATTACATGTAAGATATGAGAAAAAAGTTCTGTTAAAGTACACGTAAAGTTTTAAAATTCAGCTTTAATCGACCAATAATTTATATTTTATATACGGTAAATTAAAATGCGTTTAAAGGTAAATATAAGGTAAATTAAAGGCTTTTGTATTTTAATAAGGTAAATTAAAATGTTAGAAATGTCATGCAAACATTAAGTTCTTAAAAATTCCTAGCTAAAAGCAGTTTTTTAAATTTAAAATTATATTTATTTTCATTGGGTATAGGAGTACCTGCATAAACACACATGTTTTAATGTTTATCTCGATTAAAATTTTGGATATTTCACAATCTTTCAGAATTTTTAATATTTTATATTAATTAATTAAACATAATTCTATATAAAAAGGTATTTTTCATAACTATTTTTTCCACGTTAAATATGATAAAGTTTTTCGATTCAATTAATTTAGGTATTTTGTCAAATATAATTAGAATTTTTTTTTTAAATTTTATTAACATTTGATATAAGTAATTTGATATGAATTTGTAAGAGGGAACATTTTCTGACACTTTAAGTTATAATTATATTTTAAGCAAAATTCCATTTGGGAATTGTTAATTTGTGTGAATACTTTCGTTCAAATTATTACATTAATATTTATAAGGAAATCATTTTATGATCGTCAGAAAAAACTTCTATCATCAAAGTTTATATACAACCTGTGTATTGGTAAGTACAAAGAGTGTATTAAATTAATCTGTATAAATATTTGTATTGTAAATACATATAATTAAAATTTTTCCAAATAAACATTCATATATTTTTTACTTCAAGATTTGAATATAATTACAGTTTACATTTTTTGCTGTCTTTTAAAACTATATATTTAATCTTATAAACAAAAAATAATTAAATAAAAACTTATAAAATTATAATGACGGTATATAAAATATTTTTAATTTATCGGCAAGCAACGAAAAGCAACAACTAAAAATAAGCAAAACACAAAGGAAATAAAACAGATTTATTCCATTGGATTCTAAGGAAGGAATTAAAGAGGGTTGCTTGAACAAACATAGAACACAGATAAATAACACAAGATAATAACAATGTAGTTTTAAATTTTTAACTCTCTATATGAACAAAATGCTAGTCTTACTATTTCAAAACATGTATAAAAAGAAAACATAGTTAATGATAAATAATATAACATAATAATGATTTCTAAAGCTTTTTTTTCAGAAAAATTCAAATTAAAATTAAATTCTCTAGAAAATATTGTTTATTTGTAATTACAATTATTTCTTTTCTAGTTAAGAAAAGAACTTTAATAGTTATTTATGCTAATATATTTTTGTGGTAAATAAGTTTAATCCAAAACAAAACTAATGATAATAAAGGTCTTTTTCGATTACTCTCGATTAAAAACTTTAGCAAAATATGAGTACTTTTGCTTAGACCAAAATATTTTAAAATGACAATAAAAAATCTCTAAAAAATTTGGAATAATCGAATGATTATTCAAAATAAAATATGCTACTTATATTTTGGTTGATCGGTACAAAACACGAAGATTTTAGATTTATTATTTACTTTTTTTTTTGCTCTATTTCTGTTTAAATTACAGGCAATACAAAGCTAAGCAATAAGTTGATGGTGAATTTGAATAAAAAATTAAATATTCAATAACAAAAAATATACTTACAAATAATATGTGTCTTCGAATTTTAATATTATTTGGTTTAAAAATATCAGTTTTATTTTAACTATGTTTGGGAATCAGAAGGAAAGAAATTTAATATTAAAATTTTTATGCTTGTATCACAAATTGTAAAACTTATTTTTTGGTAAGCTGCATTAATTTCAGTATATTATTTTTTATTTTTATATATTATTTATTTAATTAATTAAAATTTTCAACTGTTTATTAACTAATAATCATAAATCAAGTTATTAACAGCTGAATTTAAAAATCATAATTTTTTAACTATCTGTGAATAAATTCTTTCAATTATTTTCCATGCATTGAAAGATTTTTATTTTTCTTCATACTGTTATAAACTTACAGATTTCCCTGTTAGGTTCATAACATAACTGGAAAGCTCATAAAACACTATTGATAAAACAGCAATATTTCATTTGATGAACAGTTTTATTTTTTGCTTTCATAAAAAAGTTATTCCTAAAAATCTTTTCTATCTATTTAAATAAAATCTGATAAGTACAGTTAATTTATTATAGGTTTAATCATCCAGCTATATTTGTTTAATTTTAAACAATGAATTTTAAAATTTTTTCATCAATATGGAATCATAGTTATTTTTGCTTGAATTCAAGTGTAGAATAGAAAATTATTTAATAATATATAAAGAAGGATTTGTTATGAATAATAAAAAACATTCTGCAGAAAAATTGCAAAAAGAGTAAAATTATAAAAATAGTTTTTTAAAAACTGTGGTTTATATTAAGATCTATTATAAATTCTTACATTTTTGAAAAATCCAATAGTTTGTTTCTATCCTAAAATAAAGTAAGGTAGCAAATATTGCTTAATAGTATATATTTTAAGTTAATCTCACAACCATTTGTTTTTTTAATTCATTTCAAACAGAATTATCTTTTATAAACGCAATTTTTATTATTATTTTGGTTTTTGCATTATATTACGACATATATTTGTATTTATATACTACGTTTTGATAATATTAAATCACAAAAACATATTTCTTCGAAACTTATTAATTTTGATATTTCAACAAGTATTTCTAATAGAAAATATATACTCACGTCATAAATGGTTCACTGTTTTGGTAACAATTCCCAGATGTTAATGAGGTCGCATTATCTGCTTTAAGTTGACAACCTTCTTCCATGTAATCTGCGTACCAATAAAGTTGATTCAAGCCACATGCAAAGGATGTGAGAATCAAGAAGAATATAAAAAGAAATTTTGCAATATCCACTATCATGCAACCAAGGGAAATCTGTAGAGGTCCTAAATGTGGATTTGTCTGAAATAGGTAAATTATTCTCGCAAAGCTAAAAACATTGGCAACCGCAAATACACCTTCAGCTATGAGTGTTGGATCATTATCTGGCCAGTGATGTCTCTCCATGACTCTGTTGCCGTATAAATTGCTGTGGATCTGGAAGAAGGCAACAGCTTTCAGAGAGAAAGTTGCTAAATAAAATGATAGCATGATGAAATCTAGCCAGTTCCACCATTGCCGAACATATGCTTTTAAACCTTCTTCCCAGAGTTGTTTGCATTCTGCCCACACCATACCTGTTTAAAATAAACAAGAGCTATTCTTTACCATAAATATCGAATAATAGAAACGTTAACAATATTTTTATGCAAGAGCTAAGTGAAATGTCTAATTACCAGAATTCTTCTATGGATATCACAAACAATTTATCTAAGAATGCATTCAAAATTAAATGCTTAAAATAATAAATTATTTAAAGAATAATTAGTTGCATCTGAAAATCAAAATGTTGTATTTAAATTTTATCTTAAAAAAGCAAATAAAATTGTAAATAATACTATTCAATGATGAAATTAACCTTGTTTTAATAATACTTATTATTAAACAGTAATTAATAAATTATCATTTATATTTCAATGATTGTGATTGTGTTTGAAATTTTAACAATTATATATAAAAATGTTACAGTATTATTGAGTATTATAATAAGTACAAATTAAATTAATTAATAGAAAAGAGCAATTAAGTGTTTGTTTCATCTACAAAATTTATTTTAAGCAAAATATTTCGAGATTTAAAACTAATTCAATTAAAAAGTTTCTGAGTACAGCTTTTTACAATAATATGTATACCAAGCAATTTCAAAATGTGTTAAAATTTTATGAAAAAAATGTAAGTGTTTTTAGTGACATTGCTTGATACTTAGTAAAAACAAATTAATCTAATGAAGTTAATTTTGATTTTGTTTCGAATTTCTGGGTTAGTCTTTCATAAAGATATGATTATTTTGCAAAATTATCATTATTAATTGATCATTGCTATAGGCTAAATAATGATTCTACTTTATAAGAGGAAACAAATGTATAGAAATAACATCATTATATATAAAAGATATTTTTCGTAACTGTAATTGTAACTTTGAGTTAGAAATTAATATTGCTGCATATGAGATAAAAAAAGTAACTGTCTTTAGCAAAATTCCCATGAAAAAAATATTATTTTTATGATTAAGATATTTTAATGAAATATGCAGTAAAAATTAAAACAATCACAAAATGTAATATTCTCTAAGATCAAGAATGCATATTTAAAGGATATATTTAGAATATCTTTAAATGGTTTCTTCAAAAAACAGCATTTAAAAGAAAGTAAACAGAAAAAGTTTGTGTAAAGTATCTATTCTGCCAAACAAGTCTGTTGTGTCGAAAAATACACTTTCAAGGTTTGCAAAAAGATACAGCAAAAGCAAAATATCAATAAAGAAAATAATCAGCCGTATGTCTCAAGAGAACAAATGGAATAAAAAACTAAAATAGCGAAAGTACTATACACCTTAGATTTTCGAGTTTGAAAAACATTTTTCATGAAAAACAAATTCAGTTTGTTTAGATGAAAGTTTTTCGTATTATAGGCTTGATATTTATAAAGTAAACAATAGTTTTCAGGCCATAATACAGATGCGATATGGGTAGTGTTTGGATATTGTGATAGGATACGTTTTCTTACAAGCTTATTGACTGGTGCCAGTTATAATAACCATCTGAAGATGAATTTATTGCCCTTCGTTGAAAAAATTGTCTGATTTTTTTAATAAAATGATTTATTTGATAAAGAAAAAGGATATGAGAATATTCTCTTATAAATTGAGTTCACTCGTTGATCCGATCAATTATTTTTCTTGATCTCAGTTGTATGTCTAATGTTGGCAATTTATTATTATATGTTGTTTTTCAAGATGGAAGACAATATAACAAACTTGTAGAAATAATATTTGTAACTATCAATGAATTAAAAGAAATAAATCAATAAAATGTTAAGCCTTAATAAAATAGTTTTGTACATTAATCATAAAAAATGAATATTTTTCTTGACATGTGGAAATTTAAAAAAAACATAAACGTGAGTTAGCATGAATAAGAACGTCTTAAAAAATTATGTCTTTTAATCTGACTAGAAGATCAAAAGCTAAATAAGTTTAGAAGAACAGTTACTGAGGAAACTAAAAAGCTTAGAAATAACAGTTACTAACAAGTTGTAAATCATCTGTAGCTATTATTTCTACACTTATGAAAATATTGAAAATTTTCCAGTAATTTTTTTCAAGTAAATGTGTGATTTTCCCTGAATTTTTACCTGTTACCCAAAAGAAGATGAGCCATTCCACTAATGAAGGGGGTGGTCCTCGAATGTTCTGCCTCGACCTTTCGCTCCCTTCAGTTCTGGTAGAAGCTAATACTAGTAGAAGTAGGAAACATCCGAATGACGCACTACAAGAACAAGTCAAAAATCAATATCAAGCTTATAATTATCTTTAATAACAAATTTAAACTATGGGTTTTGCATATTAAAAATAAAAAAATTCTCTGAAAGTATCGCAAGCTATTCCGGGAACTTTTAGGTAGGCAGTTTTGTTAAAACGAATTTTAACTAGTGATTTTTTTTAACAATTCCTTATGGCAGCTGTCCTTACAGTGTTTAGGGACAGAATTAGAAATGATTTCAGCTGTTAATCAAATGGGTAAAAAATATGGAGAGAAAAATGAGAATTTAGTTATTCTTTATTATAAACAGATAGAAGTGGTATTATTAAACTTGAATGAATAATGATCTATTATTCATTCATGATCTATTATTCTATCTAGATAACTCTACATCCATGAAGGAATATTGATCTATTCAATATTTCTTCGTCAAAATTATTAAATTGTAACTAATTTTTAACTTCAGCATTATTGAGCTTTAAAAATGAAACATCATGTGTTAACAATTTAAAGCTTCATTCATAGAAATAATTAAAAATATTGTCTGATATGATTATACTATGAATTTTTCTCATATTCATATGGCTTGTTTACAAATTTTTATTACTAATCATATTTATGTGTATCTAGATTAATGTTATAAAAATAAATATTGAATTTTAATCATTATTTGATAATTTTAAATTCAACTAAAGATTAAACGCCTTTTGCAAAAAATATTTAAAATAAATCAGTGTACATTTTTTGTAGTTTTGTTGAGGATAGGCTGACAGAAATCAGCATATTTTTCAATAATGATAAATATGTTATTTATATTTAACTAAGCACATTGTTTTAATTTTCCAATTATTTATCAATAAATAATCATAACAGTTCAATAAGTTCAATCAATGCTATTTAAGTCTTAAAATGTTAGATTTCAAATATTAAGAAATGAATAGTAAATTATAGTTATAGTAGTGCTTATAGTAAAATAAAAATAAATTATCTCTATCTCGAACACATGTATAAAAATTAAAATAAAATGTGCTCATTAGAAACTACAAAAGTTTTAGAAAAACTTTCAAAACAAACTAAATTGATGTTTACCTTAACGTTTTGCTTTTGTAGCAAAATATATTTTTAAGTAAATTTTTTAAATGAGTAAGATTCATATAAAATGTCGTTCGTTACAAAACTTCATTTACGAATAACAATTATAATTTAAGTTTTGTTTTATATATAGATCATCTGGATAAGTCAAAATCTAACGGAAATGAATCTTTACTCCTAGAAATACATATTAGATTAGAGAAATGTTTGCTATTAATATAAATTTTCTTCGGGTATAAAATTTAATTAAGTAACATCATATTGCTTATAATGTGTTTTGATAGAAAATTCTTCCTCAATTTCATACGATCACCAGTTTTATAAGGTAAAATTACTCTGATCATATAATATTAAAAGAAAATCACTTTTGTATTCGGAAAATTGGCAGAAATGCAAGGAATTTGATTAACTTAGCTTACTTTCTAATAACTTGCACGCCTTTTAAGAAACTGCCATAAAAATTATGAAAGAGTTAAGATGATTTGGTCTTGAATTTTATTTTTTGGTAATTATGGGCAAATTAGAAATATTATTCTTTATTTATCACCAGTTGAAGAGTAATTAATTCTGTTGAGTAACGATAAAATCTCCAAGCATTTCGTGAGTTTATCAGGTATCCTACATAAATATTAATATCTCTGATAAGAAGTTCATGTAAATACATCAAATATTATTAAAATTTATAAAAATAAATAATCATCTTATTTTAGAAACTTTGATTATTTTCCTTCTGAGTTATTTAGAAAAGAAATAAAAAAAAAGAAATGAATGTTTTATTCTGCCAAAAAAAATCGATCATGGAAAATAAATTATCGTTAAAAACGTAAGGACATTCTGGCTATACAAAATTTGCATTAATTTTAAGACATAATTACATTACATAAACTTGAATATAATATGAGCAAACATTTATTATATATTAACCTTATGATTCCAGACCTATGTTGCATTCATGTCCCAAAGGACTATTTTAATGATTACTACGGAGTCTTTCATTTATTTAAAATTCATTTTTACTTCGAGGAATTAGAGTTTTACTTGTAATTCCTTTGAGTGTCATTAAAACTTACAGAGAGAAAAGAAGATTCCTGGAGTAGTTTCTGACGTATGATTATGTCTCATGAATATTCTAATATAGTGAAAATAAATTAATTTGCATAAGAAACTAAGCTTTAGAGGAATTTTACTTATAAATTGTTCGTTTATTATTCAAAAGTGAGTGAACGTTTATGTTTAAAATGAAAACTTTACATAGTTCTTTTTTTATCATTGGCAACTAGTTAAGAGTTTTTAAAAGCTAAAAATCAAAATATTTTTACTTATTGCATTTAATATATTGCAAAGCTATGAATTGGATATTGCTAAACATTTATAAGACTTCGAGAAAAATTTGAATAAATTGCTTTGTTTATTATCACAAAAGTACAAATTAATGTAAATAAAGAAATTCTGTAAGAATTTTATTTTTGTGGTGCATCAATTTGTAAACTTTTTAATATTTCTTTTGCATATGGCAAATGTTTAATGAAATGTATCTACATGACTTTGAGTTTGTTATTGTGCATTTTTAATTATATTTTAAGAAAAATAATTTCGAATTCTTAAATCAATATAAATTATTTTCAATAATAATTTCTTTCTTCAGGATTAAGTATAAAAAAAAAGATAATATAAGACATTTTTATTAGTATACCTCAATGACATGAACTCAATTATTATTAGAATAAAAAAAAGTTCAGAGACTCTGGGGTAGTTTTTAGCAAATTTGAACAATTGTTAAAAATTGGATGAATATTGTAATAATAAATGTGAAATTATCAATGAAGTTTATAAGATTTATAAGATGAAAACCTCAAAAGTTTCAGAAAATTATTGACACATAATTTTTGATCGATGAAAGGACTTATTGTGTTCTACAGTTGATTAATCACTCATTATTAAGATGTAAGCTTTCGGAATTAGATTTAAAGTTATTTAGATTTAGTTGAAATAATATTGGACATCAGAAAAAAAAAAGAAATAAAGAAATGGATACTACTATGTATAAGAACTTCCCCCATGAATAAAAAGAATAAAACATGTGTTTCTCCCGGATAAAACTAATTTTAATTTATTTTAAGGAAAATAATTGTATATATTAAAAATGTTCCTGGGGGGAAAAAGTCTCAACAAACCATATTTCTCTACATTTTCGAAAAACTAATATTTTAAGCGAATTAATCTATCCAAACATGATGTCATTCACGTACATCACTAGTATGACGAATATTAAAATTGCATTCGAAAAGTGTAGAATGAAGTTGTTATTAAATTAAAAAATGTTTTTCTTAGCAAAATCATATTTTTTGACAATTTCTTCACCATATTAAAAATTAAAAATAATAATATTAATTAAACTTTCCTAAAAATATAAAGTTAATATTTTTCAATAGAGTAGTAGTCGAGTTGACTCGAATTGAAGTTATTAGAGTTCATTTGATCCGTATTGAAGCAAATTTATATTTTTTAATTCGAAGAAATACTTTGCACAATTGTGAAATATAATTAAACGAATGAAGTAAACTTAAAAATTCTATAGAAATTAAAAAGTTTAGAAAATATTAAACAAATGCATAAAAAAACTTATAAATCAGTTTCTAAGGACGTAAGTATTGTTAAATTTATTAAGGCAATATGTTTATTTTCCATTAAGTATAGAATTAAAAGTTTAAAACTCACTATATAGTTAATTCGATTTTTTCCTGTGTTCAGAATAATTTTGACACCATGGCATAGACATAAATGCACATAAAAATCGAACTGTATCAGATATATGTATACATTTATGTCTTGTGATGAAAAATACCAAAATAATAAGATAGTAATCATAATATATAGGATTTTAGTTTATTTATTCAACAGCTATCTGTTTGTAATGTTAATTAATTTATTTATTTTACCAATGTCCTTCAACCGAATATATTTTTTAGTTTGTTTGGTTAAATGAAATTTTAATTTGTAATAATCAAACACAACTATCGACTTACGGTCTCTTTTTAATTACAAACTACAGGAAAAATTTACCACCGACAAAATCGTATTGTTAATGTTGCAATATAACATAGCGTTTTGGTATGAAAATATATTACTGCTTCCCGAAATTAAAAGTATTACATATGTATATTAATGAAAAATTACCTGTGATAAATGAATTTCATGAAAGGTGATCGAACTAATTTTCCCATTTTGGACCTTGGACAAAATAGATAATAGAGCGAGATAGCAGGAATGCATGCGATGAGTCCGCAACAGAGAAGAATTTTCATAAATCCATTCCTTCTCCTCCAAACTGGAAAACCTTCATACCAAATGGATGTCAGCAACTGCTGGCAATTTGGATGGGCTACAAACTGCAACCAGATTGTTATTATATATTAGACAATTATTCATATCATTTCTATATGCTATATAAAACTATGCTTTTTTTAAGTTTAACTAGTTAAATTCTAAGAAGTTTAATTAGTTAAATTTCAAAAAAAAAAAAAAAAACTCTTACAGAAATTGTACATTTCAGTATATTTTTTGAAAACAAAATCATCACATGAAATTAAACATGAATGCAGATTTCAGTGAATTAAGCGAATTTGTTTTATACTTAACAGTGACTTTTTAGATTTAATAGTGGAAAATTAAGGGATTAATAAAAATGCTTTATAAGTTCGAAATTCTTAAAAGATATTCAAAACGTAAATTATATTCTGAAATAATGTCATTTTTATTCTAAAGTGACTCTATAAAGTAAAGAACTAATTAAAATAAAGAAATCTTAAAAAATACTTAGAATAATTTAAATATATTGGACTTTATCTATTATAAATAGGATTTAAATAAAGATGAACTTTAAAAATAGTTTAAATTTTTATATATATTATTATTTCTGAAAATAGGTTATGCTGCAAATGTGTATTATATAATTTCAGAAAGAAATATAATCAAATACCACACTCGAGCGAATATCGAGTTGCGAAAAGTTTAATAAATACTAAATTATACAAGTACTTTATCATAATAAATATTAATTTTCAATTATATAATGAATATTTATTATTTTTATAATGCATTACATTCATGTCAAAAATATTAAAATTTAGAAAATACCAATGAATTTCTTAAAGTTTAAATGTGATATAAAGAATGATTTTTTATGGAATAATTGTAATCAATAATTTATTTTAAAATCATTGAAAATTCTTATTATTTATTAATTACATTTCATTGAAAAATGTATAAAAGAAACATATTCTATTAGTATTATCTTAGAAATTTATGAAAACTTAACATAATTTTAAGGGAAGCTACTTTGCAATAATATGTGCTGCCATCTAGAATTACTTTAGCAAACTATTAGTTTCAATGATAATTTGTTCATGTTTAAATGTCCATTCATTCTCTAACTAAATGTGCTTTGTGTAATACAGACATTTTCTAATAATGAGATGCTCTATAAAAGCAAATATAAATATTTTAAATTTGTAACTAACTGATTCTTATAAATATTTTGAATTTATTATTAATTAGTTTAAATTCAAAAATAAGATTCTGTACATACATTTTCAACTTCATATAGGCATTTTAGAATAAGAAATCTGTAATTACAGTATTAAGTATTAAAAAAAACCTATTTATAAAGGCACACATTTTTTCTACATTTTAATTTCAGTTTTAAATTTACTATCAAATAATACAAGAAGTTTAAGTTCTTATTTGTAAATCTATTATTTAACAATTGAGAATTCTATAAAAAATCGAAGACAATTGGCTTTCATAATTGTGAATCACATGGTAAACATTTTTTTTTAGCTTCGGCAAAAGGAGTCTATGGGGCTAGTTAAACCCACTTAGAAATAAAGTTTGGGCTATTGAAAATTGAATTTTAAAAGCAATTTTAAATAACATTTTTTATACAAGTGTTAAACATTTCTCGCAGAAACAAATTTTGACCGCAGCTAGAAAAGTCCTGGCCATTCTATTAGTTTCATTCATGTTGGTAAACAAAGCTTTGCTATACCATTTTTATTAAAATATTTGTATTTATTTTGAACAACTGAATCTCTTTAAAGTAAGTTGCACATAAAATATGAGTGAAATATATTTCATATGAAATCAATACATGTCTCTCAGTATATCCTTAAGATATCTCTCCCTTGGAAAATGTCATTAGAATGCAGTGATTGAAAATTTTTTGTAATTATATTATTTTAGTAAATTTTTTTATGTATTTTTTACATGTTTCACGTAAGTTCCTTATTTCTCTAAATTCAGAAAGAAACTACCAAAAATAACTATCGTTAAACAATGGATTAAATGTTTTTCCTTTAATATTTTACACAGACAATAATTTTCTAGACATACCTATATAATGTGTAATTTTCCAAATATTCTTATGAATTAATTAATTATTTTGTAATACATTTAGCCAATATTTCCCTTCAAATTTCATAAAAAAGATGGGAATTTTTAATGGTGCTGTACTATTTCATTTAAACATTTATAAAATAAATAATTTGATTTATTTTATGAATGTGTAGCTAAAATAATTATTTTATTTTAGTTCCATACACTCACATTTCCTTTAAAATCTTTCTCATTTGAAGAGAGCATATTTTTTCCTGACATAAAACTACTCAGAAACTTTAAAATTTTGGTTTGGTTAGACCAGCGAGAAACAATTTGCAAGAATTATAAAAAAATTTTTTATTTTTATATAGTTTTTTTAAGATACATTTCTATTGCATTAAGAACTTTCCCACGCAACATTTTTCCATATAATTTCACTTAATTTATAAAAATTTAAGATTAATAATTTAAAATGTATCTAGAAAATGGAAATTTAGAAAGCTTGTAATTCAACGGAATCTTACTCTTTTCCCGATGTAATGTTGATAAAATGAAATATTCTGCCTTGAATAATTTATGTTAGAAAGAGAGAGAGATTTATTCCCAAATTAATAATATTAAATTTTAAAAATTTAATTTGAAATTTATTTATTTTTTGCAATGCGAATTTAAATGCTCAATATTTTATAAGAAAATTTGAAGGTGGTATTTTCCCCCTATGATTCTGAAAATGTGATTGCTTAAACTCAGGCAGTTACAAAATGATCATTAATACTAGGTATTCAGTGAATTTTTGATATATATAAAAGGTAACTTTTTGATATATTTAATAGATCACACTTCCTTTCGGCATTTACAACTCCAAAATAAGTTTGGAATTTTCAGGCACCTAATTTTGTTCAAGCCTCAGAAAATTATGTCTCTAAGTCTCTAAGTTTAATTTAACAAAAAAAAAAAAAAAAAAAAAAAAGAAAGAAATAAATATGTTTATGGAAGTTAAGAAAATCTCTCTAGTTCTTTAAGATTATATGATTTTTTTTTTACATTTTGAGATTTAATTTACAGGATTCGAAATCTTTTAAGGGTAATGTATTTTTTCCTTCATTTTCTGTTTGGTTTATCTAAAATCTTTATTCAATGTTTACCTATCAATAATACAAATTTATCTATTTACTTTTATGCAACAAATTATTATTTCTTTTGTTCAAAAATCATTTCCTGCAGTAAGTTCTCTTCGCTGTCAATCAATATTAATTAACTTTTAAATTGTATATAACTCTAGTGTAGTAAATAGTTTTCTTACAGCAACTCAGAGTTTCTGTCACAAATATAATTTCTTACATTATGGGAATAAAGTTTTTTTATTATGAAAAGAAATTATTATTTTTAAAATTTATGAAGATAAGATGAAAATAATTAAAAGTGGTATCATTATTTTTAACTTACATGATATTGAAAAACACTAAAATTTACTACTCTTAATCACCTATTTATTAAGGAATGTGATTTCTTCAGAGTATTTCATGGTTTTACAATTGAGTATTTTTCATTAAATTGATATTAATTATATTGATAAATGTGCTTGTTTACTCATTCCAATGAACCATTCATATTTACACACTTAGTACCGGATGGAATTTTATTTATCAATAAATTATCATAGAAGAGAAGAACCTAATATTACTCTCAGAAATACATATAAATATTATCTTTATACATATAGTGAGGGAGTTTGACTTCTAACTCAAGTTATACCTAAGAAATAATTTAAAAGAACATCAAGTTGTATCGCTTTAATGATTAAACCTTTAACTCTGAAGATATTGATAAAAATTATTTAGTTTGAAAAAGTTCTGTAAATACTGAGGAAATCAATAGCAAAGAAAGAAAATATTTTCTAAACGATATTTATTTAAAAAGTTTTTCTCTACTTTGTGATTTATTGAGGTAACTTTTCCTGTACCTATGTATTTCAGTTAGTTACAACAGATAAAAACCAGAATTCCATATTTTAAAATAGCTCTTGAATTTCATATGGGAAGGGGGGATTTTATATTATTTATTAAAAAAATAGCTATTAAAGTGACATTTCTTACGTTCATGAGAATATTTATGCCAAAAGAGACAGCAACAAAATCACGATATTGATAGTTTACTGTATATTGCTTGTTTGCTTTTTACTTTTTTTAAAAAAAAAATTGAAAAAAATTATTTATTTGAACAGGAAGTGGCTGAAAAAATATTTTTCAAGAAAAAATACTTTAATATTTAGTAATGTAAAAAGTTAAGATACTTCTCTTTGTGAAAAAATTTATTTTTATATAGTTGAAGCATAAGCTTTATATTTTATGAAAGATTCCTTTCAAAAGTAAAGTATTTTTTAAATATGGAAAGAAATATCGGGTTTCCAATTGTTACTCTTGTGAACATTAAAACTGAAACTGTTTTCATTATGTTAGCAATAATTTGGGAAAAAAAATTTAATTAAAAAATATATTATATTGTATTATATTTACATATAAAATTAATACAGAATTTGAGTTATAAATAATAGGATAAAAAATTAAATAATCTAAAACCTTAAGCAAACACTTTTGAAAAACACTTTAATAAATCAGTTTTATATTTTGCAAAATATAAGCCTTTAAACTTATTAATATTTCATTTGAATGCTAATTTGATAAGTCTCTGAAAATGATTGATAATGAATACAAAATTACGGATAGTTCGCTGTTTAACGCTTGTTTTTTTTTTGTTTTTTTTTTTTAAAAAAAGGGAAAAAAAGCTGATAGGTATGCTTTGCAATATTCTTGGCAGTATTTCAATTTCTTTTAAGAAATGTTAATTTTATCTTAAATATTACTTCGTTTCTACTCTAATAAAACATATTCCCTTAGTTTTAGATAATCGGATACGAGAGTTAAGATATAATTCTGTGAAACGTTTTCCTTTTAATTCTTTTGAAAATGTCTCTTATTTAACTTCAAAATCCATTTTCTTAAATTTTGTCTTTTTAATTGAAGAGGTTTTTTTTTTGATCCACTTAATTATTTTTATTAATCACCACAGAAGGATCAATGAGATCGATAATCTAAAACAATCCTGCAACATGAAATTTCCCTCAAAATGTTTAATCATGTACATTGCATTTTAAAGCACCAGTTTACCAGACTTAGTAAAAAAAAAATTCTCACACTATCTCCGTAGAAAAAATTGAATTAATTAGTTTTTTTGTTATGTGAAACTATTTAAGAAACAATCAAAGAAACATTAACGAAACATTCTATTTAATAAATTTGAAATGTTTTTGGTGGGACATAGTTTAAGGATTTATGATTCAAAGCTATATAAAATAGAATTTTTAATCACAAAATTACTCAGATCTGCACCATTCGAATATTACTCAAATCTTGCTTTGAAGGATATTTAACAATGCTGTTTATACAAGAGAGAGAATTTGCTCAGGTTGTGATTGAATCTCTCTCTTACATCTCGATTTTGTAACAATTTGTAAGCCTAAGTTCTGAATTTTGATGTTGTCAGAAATTAAGATTTATAAGACACGAATCACATTTTATTTACTTTTAACAATTACTTTTGATAAAAACCAATATTTTCATAGATAATGGTCAGTATTCACGTGCATCAAGGGAAGAAAACCGAAAATTCCGAAACATCCAACCCAAATGCCATGATCAGAAATTCAGCATCCATCATTTGCTGTTCTACAGTAAATGGGATTGAACTTGTAACCTTACTATCTGGAGAGCGATGCCCGGCCCAACCGAATAATCCAGGTGTATCCAAATAAATTACGTAACTAAATTTTAGTTACTTTAAACCAAAATGGGTATCTGTGTTTTGATAATGAAATGTTATTTATTTTTTTGTTTTTCTGAAGAAACTGTTGCGTGACAAATAAGTTGAAATGAAATTCGGCAAATATTTCACTTGGGGGATTCTTTTTCTATTCCTCCATTGCGGGATTCTTGGACTTTAAACATTCATGCTGGATCAATAAAATCTTTTTTTAACCTACAATTATCATTTGTAAACATAGAAAATAGTAGAAATATATACATGTATAGACTATAGTGTACCATTTATTCCTTAAATAAAAATGTTAAATTTTTTTGAAAGGCTCTTTGTATTAGAATTAACTAGGAAGCTATTGTAAATATTTTATGAAGTATTTTGCTAATAAAATATTTTTACAGAATTTGAAACTGAATTAATAGTGGAGAGAAATTAGAGCTAATTGAATATAGTTTAGAAACCACAGGGAAAACTGTTTTATATAATTTAACTTATACCTGTTTCTGCTCATATTTAAGAGCCATCTTTAATCTGGAAAGAGTAAGCTTCTCTTCTTGAGAACTTAGCTCATCTTCGTCATATTCAGACTCAGTTTTCCTATTTAAAACTGCTATGACTTCTTCTGTACTGCGGCAGAGGTCAAGGAGGTCACAAGAGTACTTTTTGCATTGGTTGCTCAGCACCAAGTATATCTCTTTAAATTCATTTTCTCTGTGAGCGAGGTGCTCAAGTTCCCACGAAAGCTGTTTAAAATGAAAAAAGAAATATTTTATAAAGAATTATCTAAATTTTTATTAATAATAATAATTTAAAACATTTAACTAAATTGTTAAATTTAATTTATGAGATGTCAATTATGATCACATACTTATTGGTGTTATCTAATATTTCATTATTTTGACCTTCATTTTAAGAGATTTGTAATATTTTTCAATAATACTTTGTATGATATAATCTGATATCTTAATTCAGTTTTGCTCACCGTGATATACAGTTATTTTGTCCAATAATAAGGGCTTATCGTACAATTGGATTAAGAAAGTAATCATCATTCAGGTAACTCAGTAAGTAGTCGGTACGATGTTATTAAAAGATGTTATTAAAATACAAATTATTTGAATCAATATTTGTAAAATCTGCAGTTGTAAACATCAAAAATTGTTATTATTTATTGATGCTGACGTAGCTTCTGTTCAATCATGAGCTGCATAGTATCACATTTGATTTAGAAAAAGTAATAGGCATAATAAACTGTCTCTCACAGCCTATACAAAAATAATTCAATTGATGATTTTAGTGATATATCATGGATCATTTCATACAATGATATTTTAATTTTCGTGCATTATAGTTACTTCTGTTATTTCGTAAGGATAAAAATTTTAAGGTAAGTAACAAATTTCAAAATGTTCATAATTAAACAATTTTGTATTTTTCTAACTTTGAAAACAAGGTTTGAAGAAGCTAAGAAATCATTTAAATAAAATATAAATACTCTCTCTCTCTTTTAAACTAAATATACAATAAAAAATCTTGAATGGTATAACTTTTTATTTTCTATTTTCATTTATACTGTCGCCGGTAAAAGAAAAGAAATTCCCTTTTATAAAATTATACCCTTCATTTCTTTTTAAATCTATAGACTTCTGATAAATATATAAATTTACGTAAATATAAATACATTTTTAGATAAATATACTGTTTCCCGATAAAATGCAGAAAATATATAGAAATTAAAGTAACTAAAAGTGTAAAGAATTTGTACTATATAAAAGTATGACTGAGTGATTTTGAATTGTCTTTTAAGCTTGGGAAAGTCACGCATGAATGAGAGTTTTTTTAAGTTTACTCAAAAAGAGAGACTTTGAAGAAAAGTAGATTTTTTTCCTTTGATGGAAATTATTTTCACATATAAAGAAATCGATGTATTTTCTTATTGAAAATAACAGTATTTTCTAGAACTTTTCAAGTCATATTTATTTTTAAGCATAAAACCAAAATGTCTGATATTATGCTCAAATAAGAAATTAACTTTTAATATCTGAAGCCAATTATGGTGATATTTGTTGAATCTTTTAAATATTTGTTTTTCAGTTTGCTAGAAATTCCTCGTTAGCGGGAAATCACTTATATTGATTAGCTTGATTTCTTTTCTTTTTACATTCTCATTATAAGTATAACATAGCTAAATATTTATACTTTTTCATATAAGAAAATCAGAGTTTGCATGTTTTCTAAGAATCCTATAATGTTTTAAACACTGCTGTTTATAGAAACTGAATTTTTCACTAGAATATGGGAAATTAACTTCATGTATAATATGTAGTATAGTGTTTATTAGCTTCTTGATTTATTACGTTATTTTTATTCTTTTAATTTTCCTCATTTTATTTAAAATTGAATTTTTAGAAAATAGCAATGAGAATTTTTTAAGGCCATAAATATTTTATATGGCTTAAATAAATTGCTTAATGTAATGACATTTCTTTGAAATAAAAATAAACTGTGCAACAAATTTTAATTAATAAATTTCAAATTTTAATTAATCAATTAAAACAAATCAATCTCATATATTAAAAAAAATATGTTTCTCTATGGGTATTCTTTCAATTACTCATGAGTATTATTGTTGGAGAGAGTTACATATTATTTCATCAAGATCTATTTTTAAAATTTTGATAGTTTTGCCATATTTGTTGAAAAAAAGAGAAGCTTTAAAATATAAAATGGTGGTCTATAATAAATATAAATCAGGAAAAAATTATTGTAAAGAATAAATTTTAAATTTGAAAATTAATGCGTTAACTGTTTAATCCATTTACTATAATTTTTCTCACTATTACCATTTCTAAAAAATATTTTTCCATCAGTAGACACAGGACATCTAACACTATTCCCTTATTAAGCAAAATGTTAAGTTTTTGACTTAGCTGTGTCATTTGATTTCACTTATACAATATTTTAACTTTTATAACATTGTTGTAAGTAGACTGCTTTATAAGTAAGCTGAATTTTTCCATGAAAAAGTCCAATGTTGTGTTTGTTTTCTATAGAAAGCCTTCTCTTCATTTTGCATGAAGAGAAAAATTAAAACTTTCTTGAATTAAATCTTTCTAATTCTTTCTTGAATTAAAACTTTCTTTTTTTTAAAAATTAAACTTTCTTTTCTGACAAAAATTAAACATTTCTTAATAATTTAATTTAAAATATCAATTTCAACTAACATTTTAGTTTTCATTATTATTATTTTTATAGATTATATACCCATTTATAAATTTGAATTTCGGTACGAAATATATACTTCGGTATTCCATAAAAAATTTGATTATGTTTTCTAATTATTTAGCAATAAGAAATATACTATTTAATACAAAATTTCCTAGAAAGTAAGAAAAAAAAGAGAAATATTTACAAACTTTTATCCGTGTATTACCTTATATCACTTTATTTGAATTCTACATCACACAGTGACCCGAGAATAACCCCGTATATCATTTTTATCACCATTTAGGCTTATATATATAAAACAGAAATGCATTTAAGTATGAGGAAAAAGCCAATAATGACATTACTTCAAGCTGAGGTGGGGAAACAATGGATCATCAAGAGTATAATGTGATGGCCATTTCATTTCTTGTGTCACAGAATTCTCTTTATACGGAATGCTTAAGTACTGACTTTCAAGGCAGTCAATGAACTTTATTTTATCTCATATATGTGTATCTATTTATATATATATATATATATATATATATATATATATATATATATATATGCATGCATATATATGTGTATGTGTGTGTGTTTAATAATGAATCTTTCTAAAATTTAAATTACGTAGTCAATCTAATTTAATAAAAAAAGAAGAAAAAACTGCATAACTAGTATATTTCCCAATCTCTCCTTCCAGTTCAATTTTTAACGAAGAAATGTTTTTAAAAAATTAATAAAAAGTTAATAAATAAAATGTTTTTGTCAAAAGTAAAATTTTCTGTCCTTAAATAATTTTTTAAATGCTTAAATAATTTAAATCTTATTATGAATATCTTAGAAATTAAAACTTTGTATCCTTATGAAAAAAAAGTATTATTTTGCTTATTTAGATACTTATTGATTAGATATGAAAATTCCTTACCGGCTATAACATATTTTATTCAGCTTATAAAATAAGTATATTTGTACTAGAATCACGTACACATTAAAATTTGAATAAAGATTTTCAATTACAAACTGTTTGAAATGATTGCAGTGCATTATACGCTTTTATATTTATCATTCTGTTTCTATTCATTCTCTTTCTCCTATACCTGATAAAGTTAAAAATTTTTCTGTTTAATTTTTAGTTTTTCTTTTTTCAAAAGTAATTTCTATATGCCTCTGTAAGGATATTTTAAAACATCATTTTTTACTATTAAAACATTTATATGACATAAAAGCTAAAAATTATTTTATTATAGGTAAATTTTTTGTATCATGGTAATGTTTCAATATATAAAAGCATAAAAGTTTGATATAGCTATATTAAAGCTTCATAATGCACAGGTTACTTTATTAATAAAATTCATAGCTTATATTATAAAAGTACATTATTATTTTCACTTAAAATATACATATTTATGCTTTATTTATAGGGAAACGTTATATCCATTAAGTGAAATTTATGCCAATTTACAAAGTGCTTAACTGCAAAAAAATCGTTACTCAAAATACGCTAATTATACCAAAGATATTTTACTTAACGAAATATCTCAGTCTAATTAATTTGATGACTAAAAAAATAACGTAAATTTTAAAATTAAATGTTGGATTTAAAATGTATTTTTCATATTTGTAAATTTCAGTTAGTTTCTGTAAAACTAGAGGAAGAAATGTCCTTATCTTGCTTAAAAAGAATCTTTCGCATATAATAAATTTAAAAAGAATATTTCCTTGAAAATTCGTAAGAGAAAATGAAAATATGGGAATAATAAATTCTGCAAGATTGACTTCATACTTTGAAATCAAAACATTCTTTGTTACCTGGCGGTAGCAGCGATGCGTTATGCATATGATAAACTCAAATAATAGCGAATAAATAGATGAAAAGCACACATTTATTTATTCTATAAGTTCCATAGCCTTTCAAATATAAAAAATGTCATACATATTTTTCGCTATACCTAGCTTAGGCAAAATAGTAGTTTATATTTTCGTTTGAATCATTGCCAAAAAGTTGTGTAGAAATTCTGTAATAACTTTTTTTTGTTAACACAAAATAAATCATAATATACAAAGTATGAACGAGAAAAGAAATAGAAAAATAATAGAAACTCTTTCATAAAAATTCTGATAAATATGAAACTACTGAGTCATCCACTTTTCCCTAGCAGAAAATAAATTAGTTCCGTTTTCTATATTCTTAAAGAATTTGGTTTTTAAATTTTAAATTTTGATGAAACTTTTCTAAGCATACAATTGAAGATGATAAAAGTTTTTAGCATTACAAAATACCTTATAAACAAAAAGAGGGAGCTTTTCATGCATTTTGAATACTAAAGTACTTTAGGAAAATTTCTACATTTATTTCATCACAATATATAAGGTAACCATCAATAACAAGAATTAATTAAATTTTAATATCTTTAAAATAATTTTTTACAAACTTGAACACTATTGTCATAAATTTAAATGTGTTTTATATGCTATGGTTTTGATGGAATATATAATTACAAATTATCATGTAATTTCGTACAACATTGAAAAATTAACATTTGCTTAGTTGTTTTGTGGTTTATCCGAAAAATTTTGCATTCAAAAATAAATCATTGAGAAACGATTATAATAAAAGAATGAAGATTTAAAACCAGTAGCACACCAAAATTGTTTTGTTTGAATTTTATGAATTAAAATATAATTAATTTAAAAAAATCCAATATTGTTGCAAAACACTTTCTGTGAAAACACTATTGGAATTAAAGACATTCATTCAGTTTGTTGTGTTTTCTATCTGTTAAAATAATTTATTGATTTTGAGAAATTATGGTTAATAATAAAATATACATCCTGAAATTTAGAATTTAAAGAGAATGTATAAAATAGAATGTAAAAAAATATATTTAATTTTTGTGCTAAAAAAATTTTTGATAGATAATTGATATACACGTTTTTACGCAATATGATAAAATAAATAAGAAAGATTGGTGTATATGATAATCATGTATGCCAGGGTTATTAGAGATGAGATCAATAGAGCAAATAAGTTTATTTGTCGGTAAATTGTCAGTGTTAAGTCAAAATTATCATATTTAACATATGTAATATCAATTATATTTAAAATTATGTAGTTTCTTTATTATGTATGTGTTGAGAAACTTACTAAAAAATTTGAATAAGTCTGAAAGTTCCATTTGTGAAGGAATTTTACTTTAATAATTATCTAGTATTTAAAATAAATTGATTAAACCGCTTATATTTTTACTTTAAATTAATAACTATATTTGTAAATAAATTAAAATTACTTTTATATAAATGAGAAATAATATAAAACATTAAAACTGAACTCCCTTAATTAAACCTTAGAACTCTAAAAGCACATAGTTGTTATTTCAGAATTTCTTAAAAACACATAGTTGTTATTTCAGAACCAATAAAATCAACTTAATTTTTTCATCCTTGTTAAATTTATAACAGTAGAACATTAAACCTATTTGCAATTTGGATATTATATAGATGAAAAATTTATGTCAATATGAACTGAATTTGAATCCTTTTAAGATTTTGTTATCATGGTTCAGTCAACTTATGCGTAAAATATCTTCATTAACCAAGATGCTTGCGGCAGTCATTGTATCCTGAAGTATAGTCGATGTGAATGGAAAGCTTAATAATTTAGAACGAGCACAATCCATAGCATATACTTCTGAGACATGAGACGTAACAAGAGGGGATCTCAAACTAAACGGATACACGTGAATCATAGGAACAATGTTATGTGATACGTACCAGAGACTGAATCTCTTATAACAAATCTTAAAGGTACCACACAAGCATAATAATACTTCCCTCTCTCTCATACCAAAACCATATCCCTTTCGATGGTACTGGATGGGTGAATATGTATTCCGTTTCAGTATAGATCTGTATACATACAGAATCAGAATATGCATTCAATTTCATTGTAAATGTGTATGCTTTCAGAATCATTCGCCAGTTAAAATCCGCTTTGATCTCAGCAATCAGTCAGTTCTATTTAGAGTTCCTGGCCCATAGAAACCATTTAGTTATTCAGGTAACATTGCATGGATTGCTCGTTGAATGAATCACATAATCATAGCAATCTGACGTCTTTGAAATCAATGTTCATAACGTAAAAGCTTTCTCCAGATTTCACTTCATACAATGCCCTTTTGTTTTTCAAATCCCTACTTCCCAAAGTAATCTTCCAAATATACACTTGTTCCTACGATTCTATTTTATATTTTAAGTCTTTTCTCCAACTTTATCATCTGCTTTATTAAGCTAGTACATTTTCTTTATTTTTAACACTTGAACACCAGTGTGTTAAAACCATATTTGTTTTTATATTAATTAATATTAAATTTTTTCAAGGTAATAAAAATACTCAATTTATGTATGCATGCTTTATTGTATATTATAAAAATTTTAATATTCCTTTTTTCCATTTTTTAAGAAATAATTATTTGGTGGCTAAAATAGTTGTAAAATAATTTTTGATGTTTAATGTAATATTTACATATAACCCAATTCTAATAACTGAACACATATTAATTATTTAGATATAAATAATCAAACTGCAAAATTTTCATTTTCTTACAGAATAAATTTCATTATAATTTTTAGAATTATACACATAAATGGCACTAAACTAAATATTTGATTATTCACTGATCAAATTTCAAAACAAATTCATAGACATCCATCCATTTTGAAGCTTAAATTTATGTTACAATGTATGCTTGATATAATACTATTTTATCATTAATTAAATAATCTCTAACTTCTTGACATTATTTCACTACTTTTACGATTGTTAATACTTTACTTAAAAAATACATTTTTTCTTTTATTTAAAGTGCACTACAAAGAATAGAATATGTATTAGTTTATATTTTATATATTTGCAAGTGTACATACATATATATAACAAAAAGATTGTAGTTTTTGATGGAAATTAAAGGATTTAGAAATTTAAATTTTAAGAATATGTTAATTTTGAGAATATGCTGCAATATCTTTTAATGGATGCTCATAAAATGTTAATATATTAAGTTTCTTGCAAAAGAATAAATTTAATAATTGTATAGCTCTGAAATAAATGATATACATCTGACAATTGAAAAAAAAAGACTAAAAGTAGAGGCGAAACACTAAAATTCTTTACGTGCTTTGGTTTTTCAAAGAAGAAATGAGATTGTTCTGTGTTTGTTTCAGGCAGGAAATCCGTAACATCGGAAGAATTCTAAAAAATCATTTTGCTTGGGTCTAGCGGGATGAGTTTATACTTTAATATAGTACTTACAATTTTCCCATTTGAAACTAGTTTTGTAAGTGAATAATACATGAGAAGCACATATACCCTCTCTAAGTCTCATTTATGGGTACCATTATTTCCTACATTTTTTCTTGGTATGTATTTTTATTTAAATTTTATGATTATCGTGTTCTATTCTAGATTGCCTGAAAAATTTAATATAAATTAAGTTTTTCTCAATTTAATAAGTAAATTACTTTTTGAAAATTTTTTTAATATCCTCTAGTTTTTCTACTAATTAAAAATTGGAGACATTAATTGTTACTCTTTGTTTACTTCAAAGCTCAATAAATATGATTCACTAATAGCATAGAAACTAACAAGCAATGTAGCAATTATTTCCTTATTGTTTCTTGTTGTCTTAATTTATTATTTACGAAGCATCATTTATTGAGGAAAAATAATTAATACATTATTAACCATTAGTTCTCATTAATATTTTAACTATATATATTGTTGCAAATCTAACTGATATAACTGTATACAACAAAATGAACTAAATCTTATTCTTCATAAGTAAATTCCATTTCAGAAGAAGTCATTTAAAAATTGTATTATAGGAAAATAGTTTTTAATAAAAAATTAAATTCTACAAAGATTTTAAAGCAAAACACATAATCAACAAAGTTCAAGAATAAAATATATTTGAATTATATATATATATATATAACTGCAAAGGAATTAAGTTTTATTACTATATATAATAAAATCTAAGCCTTTCAATTTTATTCTTATTATATACTATATACATATATTATTTTAATATGCTCTAAGTATTTTGTAACGGTGAGATTATAATTAAATCAGTCTCAAACCTTGAAAGCACTGAGAATAGGATCCTCGCTAGTAAGTGATATCCAGGCTGGGCTTGCCAAGGCTCTGTAAGTGTGAATACGCCTCAATGAATATCGTAAACTGTCCGTATGTATTCCTTCTCGGCAACGTGGACATGTGCAAGACAAAGGATGAGGTTTATCGATTATGGCACCATGTGTCAGTAATAACTGTAATATTTCAAATTGGTTACAGTGAGCTGCAAGTATTACTGGAGATATATCAGGGGAATAATCAGAGCTTTCCTCTCCGGGTAGACGAGATTTAGCCCATCCGTTGGCTAACATTTCACTCGTTATACTAGGATGATTAATTAGCATCTCAACAATCTTATAGACACCTTCACTGATGGCATAGAGAAGGGCATCTCCAATTTTGACATTATCTTGCTGTAATAAAAGTTCGACGATTTCTACGTTTTCATTGTCAGCAGCTATCTGAATAGCACTTCTGCCAAGAATGTTGGTACAGTTAACATTCACTGAATTGGGTGGTTGAAGACAGCGGACCATGGTGGCCTTGTCTCCTCTCTCAGCTGCTTCCAAGAAAATTCTTTCTTTGGGATCCATTGAGGGGCCGTCTTTTAGAGGTTCTAGAGGAATAGGAATGCGGTGTCTATGGTGGGGTAGGGAGTGGTTACTTTTCAGATTTCGATTATTACTGCTACTTTTGGTCATCTTTTGATACATTTTGTCCAATAAAATTATTGGACGCATCAGATTTTGTTAAAGGCTAACTTCTCACTGAAGTGACCTAGAAAAAAGTTACATAAAATTACTTTAAGCTTATTTTATCTAAAATAAAATAAATAAAAAATATAGCAAATAATGACTTTTAAATTTTATTAAAACTTTTATTGAATTAAAAATCTATAATCTATTGAATTGTTACTTCCGGTTATAAATATAACAGATATAAAAATTTGTGTTAGTCTAGCGCGTCTCTAAATATAACGAAGATTCTTAAAATAAACTTTTACGTAAAAAATATACATTTTAAAATTATTTGTGACTTTAAAAGCGTTATATATATATATATATATATATATATTTAATATAGAAGAATACATTTAATTATATTTACATAATAATAAATCTTTTTGAGAACTGTATTACAGAAAGTTATATTATTTTGATTAATCAAAAGAGTATGAATAATCAAGAAAGTATCTGATTAATCAGTAAAGTATTTTTTGGCAAAAATTAGACTTTCATCAAGAAACTAAATTGTAGTCCTGAAAAGAATATAAGTCATCTAAATCGAGAATAAAATCTATAACTCGGAAATTCATTGAATATGCATAAAGTAATTTAATAGGATTAATATAAAACGTTCTGGAAGAAGTACCTAATTTTTCTTCGCGAGTCTCTATGAAATATTTATGAGCAAATCCCGAGTAAATAGAGGGGTTATTAACGGTAATGTCTAAGTAATCAAAAATATAATAATTGAGGTTAGAAGAGAAAAGTAGCATTAATGT
>JAPDSC010118371.1:696721-749585 GCA_026290005.1 Latrodectus geometricus
TATTTTATAAATAATGAATAAAATTATAATTTTAAATTCTTCACAGGAAATTCTACCTTTATTTTATTAAAATTTGGTATTTATGTAAAATATAAATCTGTATAAAGAATGGAAATCGATATAATAAAAAATACAATTGACGTATATGAATATAAAAATATAAAAAAGGTTTTACAAAGTCTTGCCTATTTTGTCTATATACAATTGACTTATTCGTCAAAGTCAATTATGTGGTCAATTATTGTGATTATCATTAAATAATTATTAGGAAAATACTATGCATATTAACATATTCAACATGCGTACTGAATTTATAAATTTATGTTAAATATAAAAATAGAATATCTAAGTGTTTTGATACATATTTTCATCATTATCTATATCCAATTCCTCCTAATTGTTTTAAAGCTAAAACTCATACGAGCATATCGATAGATAATATCTAAGATGAGAAACGGGATTATATTTATTCCCAACCTAACTTTGCACTGAATATGGTCTAGAATGGTTAATTAGATTATTTACAATTAATGAAAGATTCTATCCATGTTAAGGTAATAGGAAATACTAAGATAAGAAAAAAGAAACTTTAAGTAGAAATAAAATTATGAACTAACGAAAAGATATTTTATTCATACACCCTCACACAAGTAAGCGCCTATATTCGCACAGTTCATCTTTATAAAACATTTGCTCTAAGTAGTTTGTTTGTTGACTATTCAGTACTATATGCATAATTACTTCCCTTATGCAAGCGAAAAAAAAACTGTAAAAAAATAAGCACAACTTACTAACAAAAATATTCTTCAGTATGAAAATACTGGAAAAAAGAAGCACGAAAGTTGAAAAATTAAATGCAAATAGTTCATATAAAATGTTAAATTTAATCCCAAACTAATTTAATTTTGAAGCACTATTATTGACTTCAATCTAATAGTATGTCATTTATAGATTTATATCGATTAACAATATATTTAAATCCCTATAAATATGCAATTTTGAATTTTACTCTTAACAAATATAAACATAACTACATCTATCTATATATCTATCTATCTATATCGAAATAACATACATAAATGTTAAGAAACAACGTTTATTTTCTGCTTTCTAAGATTTTTAGATGAAAAACATATCTGAAAGTGACAAAGAAAGTTATAGTATAACATATGTTTACTTCTCAAGAATGCTTCAGTGTAAGTACTGTACAGAGAACTAAAATGATTCTTTAAAGTTTTCCAAAAATTAATCATTGAATTTCTCACTTTCAATGAGAAATGTTTCAGAAAGTAAGAAGTTTGTAGAAAACAACTTTATCTTGCGTGATTTAAATGCATGAAACTTTTGCTTGAGATAATTTCCTCTTGGTTTCTTATTCAATATTGTCAGTTAAAAGATGTAATTATAGCATAAGTTTGTGATATATGTTTTCATTTTAATGATCACAAAGCATTTTTTTATAACAACAAAAAGTTCAAAGTTCATTTAGTGAATTTCTAAGTAAATCGTCATCAAATATGACTTATTTTGTTAATTAATGAATGTTTTTTAATTAATGAAAAAAGAGAAATTTTTAGCATACTAATCTGTAGATAAATATTCTAAAGTAAGAAATTACTTTCATTGAAATGTGATACTCTGCAGTTAAAACCAAAAACCTTTTTTACTGAAGCTTATATTTTGTAAATTTTAATGCATCACATTTTCATATATAGCGGAAACACAAACGCAAAAATGAAAAGCTGTAATTTCCTATTTAATTAGAGAATATTTTAACTATATTTTCGATTCTTAAAAGTGTTTCTAGAAAAATTGTTATTTAATAGTAATTTTCATTGAAACAAAAATTGATTCAATGGATTTATTCTCAATTATATCTTCTCTAACTTCAATCTTTTCTACATTTTATTATAATCAATAAAATTTAATATTTTAACATAAGTTTGAATTATTCACAGAAGATCCTTTTTTATATATAAATTTAAATTTAATTTATAAAAATATAATTTCTAACATATTAACATTTTTAAAAAGCTTTTATGATATTGTTCGTTATTTCTAATTGTTTTCCTTTAAATGTAAGTTCATATCAAGTTAAATAAGTGGCTTTAAATAATTAGTAAGCCACATTCATCATCAAGCCGAAATACTCTGATAAACTAATTGTTGCTCTAATTGAATATCCAAATATATTATTCGCACTCAAAACTAAAAATCCAAAATAATTTTTCTATGTTAATGAGATATATTATAAAAATGTTACAAAGTTGGTGGGAAAATGAAAGACTCACCCGTAACTTGAAATTGTACATATTGTTATCCTCTACTTTAAAAAGAAATAAATTTCCTCAATATTTCATTTATAAGTAATTTTTTTCCAACATAAACTGGAAAATGATGCTCTCTTAGCTCTATTTTTTCCATATTACATGGTATGCAGTATATGAATCGCAGTTTTACATTATAAATTTTCACATGGGAAGAATATATTCCTTTAGAAGCAATCAAGCTTATAGATTCACGTGACTCAAATAATCATCCCACCTTCAACAGTGAAATGGCATGGCTAGATCTTTCTAAGCTCCATCAAACCTTATTATTTTTTTCTCATTTATCTTTCTATCGAAAGTCTCCGATCATCTCTTAAAAGTAGAATCTCTCAACTTGGATGTTCCCGGAAAGAATGAACGAAACATCATAGAAAAGATTTGTTTCGGCGAAGTATGTCTTTTTGCTTTATTTTTCATTCTCGCCAGTTGGTATTGGAAATATCATTCTTTTTTTCTTTTTTTGCGCATTTCCCAGACTGTGTTTAATACCTTTCCGCGGGGATAGTTTATGAATAACGTATGTTTCAGAATTAAAAAAAAATGTTAAGAATAACACTTCATTGTTTCCTTTACACTTGTCAATTGTTTCAAATATATGAAAGCTGTAAGAAAGCAGTTTACATAATTTTATCATGAGTGATATCATGTTTCTTATATTACATATCTTATTAAAGGATGATATCTTGGAACAACTGCTGCAACATCAGATGGCGTAAACAAAAATACAAAAGAAAATTTTAAAAGATATATGACTAATTCATTTTTTATATTTATGATCCAATAGAAATAATATTAGCATGAAGTAAACATATTGAAAACAGAACAATTACAAATGTGAAAAATGAAATATTTTTTAAGTATTCCGTTTTTTTATAAATATTTTTTAATCTTTTATATAAATGTTTAAAATTTTTAAACTTGGCATTGTATTTTAATTTAAATTTACAATATTTTTAGAAAAATTCTTCAAACAGTTTTGAAGTCTTGTTAATTAAAATTAAACTTGAAATACGATATTAATTATTTGAAATATAAACTTCTGTCAACTTCAAATAAATAATAAATTTTATTCATATTAAAAATGTTTTTCACTAATCACAGTAAGAAATTGACTCAAAGACTCTCAAAACACTTTAATAATACCTTCTACTGTACTCTTGTAAAATTATTACTTGACCGATAAATACTTTGTATAGTAAACAAATTGTGTGTGTATAGAAATGTATTCTGTTTTTGTGTACGCTATTGAATGCAAATATAAAACTTAACTTAACATTTCATGTAAAGTAGAAATTAATTATACTTTTCATAAAATATTTTATTATCAGATAGATTATTTTTTATGTGTGAAAAGCTGTAATAAACTACAAATAATTTTTGAAAATTTCTTAAATGTATTAAAGTTTTTTATAAAATTCTTGCTTATTTCATTTTTTAATATACTATAGTGGTTAATGTTTTATAAAGTAGAAAGAGTAATCTAAAAATATTCAAAATTGTAACAGGTATTACATTTGAAAGTGTAAAAAATATATTTTTCAAAATTCTTTTGCTGAAAACGTTATAAAAACAGCATTATTGCTCTGTTCCGTAATAATAGTACAAAATTAATAACTAAAACTTTTATTGATTGAATGAAATTTTATTTCATTTCTTAAAAAATATTTGATTTTATAAGTTACTTAAAAATAACCAATATCTAACTGACTGACTTCTAACTACGAATTAAGTCTTACAGTAATTTTTTTAACGTAGTTGATTTAAGTTAAAGATATAACATCTTATTAGTCACAAATAAATTTAAGTTTATAAAAATAAATTTATATAAGTAATTTATTTAAGTACAAATAAATTTAAGTAATTTATTATTAGAACATTATTAGTATTACAAATGAAAGTATATTTTATTTGCAGAAATAAAATATTGACTAATTAATTAAATAGAAAAGGCATTAAATGCTTTTTTCACCTGTGAAGTTCAAAGCATAAAAATATACTCGTACACATAAAATTATCACACTGCTGTGGATCATTTATTTTAATTGAAGAATTTAATTTCAGTGCTTAAAATTTTCGCTAGAAATGCATTTTCAAATTATTTCTGATAAATTACCACAGAAATTAAAAAACAAAAACGGTATAATTTCATATTGTGAAATAAAAAATAGAGCTTTAATGGGATGTATTTAACATGTGAAATGTATAAAACGGCATGTAAAATAGACAATTTTCCAATGCTATTATTAATAATGCTTTTTTGATAGGCTTTTGAATTTATTTTAACCTTACAACAATTAACCTCATTTTAAATTATGCAATATTTCAAAGCTTATAATTTGCAATAAATATATTAGTTTAAGTGTAGGAAATACATTAGACCTCTTTAGATTTAGGATTTACATTATTTGACAATAATTGCAATAGATTGCTTTTCCCTTTTATCCATTATTGTATTTACACTATTTAGTTTGCTGTGTAGTGTATATTGCGATAATTCTCATAGAATCACCATAATAAAAATATGTTTCTTTAAATTTATTTTTTACTATTTTAAACATGCTATTTTTACATTGTTTATTAATAATAATTTAGTGCTTTAAAAATTAGGGATTTAATAATTTTCATTGCAATTGGTAAAATTCATATACTTCAATATGATTCATAGAAGATAAATTACAATTTAAAAATATTCATTTTAAACCATACTTTCAACAAGATATTTAAAAAGAGGTAGTTTAAATTTTATCAACACAGAAAACTGCATACCAGTGAACCCCAATATGCAATTTTTTTAATTTTACCAACGGTCGTGCAATTTACAATTATATAATAGAGATCTTGTACAGTAACTCGCTTAAGAATTCAAACAATTCCTTTCATATATATTACATATTAGTTATCTAATTTATTACAGTAGGTAGACAAATAATTTTTAAATATTAAAACATTTTGCTTTAATGAACAGTTTCATTAGTTGGTAGAGTTCATAATAATAAAAAAAATAAAAAATAAAATATCGCAATGTAAGTCTGGAAAACTTGTAAATGTCATTTTTTAAAATTAAGAATGAGGTATTTTTATTCATAATTTTGTCAAATAAATGTTTAGATAGAAATTTCATGAAAAATACTTTTGAATACATAAATTGCGATTTCATAAAAATAAATTAATTTAAAATTTAACATTATATTCCGATAATTTTATAAAAATATGAAAAACACATTTTAAATATTATATTAAATATTTAAAAAGAACTACAATAAAAGTTTTATTAAAATTTAAAAGTTGAAATTACTATTAAAGTGTAATTTTATTAAGTACCTAGAGATACTTCTAACATTTCCCTTGATATTGAGCAAAGCGCTTAAAATTAAATAATTTTGATCGGGCTGTATATATATATCTTTATTTTTTGCTGAAAGTTATATATATAACGTGAATTTTTATGAAATTTCAATTTGTTCTTTAAACATATTCACGAAATTTATTCTTCTATTGTTCGCTTTACCAACTTTCTTAATTCAAGTTGAACAATTAAAATTAGTTTAAAGCAATTTAAAAACACCTTTTTATTAGCATCAAGATTAATATTTCCTTAAACTTTCCTTGCTAAAAATTATTATATTTTATAAACCATTTTTTAAATAATTTTAATGCAATTTTTGGATGATACAGCTAATATTAAAATAGCATTTTAAAAATCAATAAGGAAAAGAATATTTCAAAATATATCGAGGTAAGAAAGTTCTGTTTACATGTCATAAAAGTACTAAGGTTTAAAAATATAAATTCATGAATGCATAAAGGATTAATAATTTAAATAATAAAAAGGTTTTTAATTTATGCATATTTTTATACAGATTACGGTATAAATATAGCTTATGAAAGATTTTCATTAAATGTAATGAAGAAAAATACTCAATTACCTCATAAATTATTTGGATTTTGATAATTGTATTCGTATTTTAGAAGTTAAAAATATTCCACTTTTATAACTTGATAAAATATAATCTAACTTGTAAACATCAAATAAGCATAAGCTTACAAAAAATGGTAATTAAGCTCATGAAATGCTGTTGCTGAATAATAAATGGAAGTAATTTTACTATAAAGTGAATAAGCTTTTATCGTGTTAACACTCCATGTAAAAAATATTTAAATATTAAGTTGCTTTATAATCGTTCCAAATAAATTGCGACAATTTATCTACACAACCGAAACAAATAAAGCTTCAAAGACAATAAAGAGTTGTTAGAAACATGTTAAAAGAACACGCTTTTTAAGTGCATTGTTTAGTATTTTCTTGCAGCTAAATCTACTCAAGGGAATCGCATTAACGGAGAAATTAGATTAAACTAGGAAATGAACTTTGGAATGCATTTTCGTTCCGTTTATATTTTTGGCAACTTTACTTGCATGTATACAAATTTCATTTTTGAACTTTGAAGTTACTTTTCGTTTATGCATTTTAGGAAATAAAAATAATAGTCTCTCTAATTTACACTTTTCTAGATTATGTGGTATACATTAATAAATTTTGCACACATTATTGAAAAACTGAACGAAGACATTTTAAATACAATAAAAGCATTTTGTTATCATGTGAAGTCACAAGCATTAACTATAATTCATTTATATTATAGAAAAATATTGAGGAGAATAATGATATTCATGTAGGGATGGATTTTATTGAAAAGTTCATTGCTGACAAAAATTATAACTCACTTAACGTTTTAGATTATAGATAGTTTAATGAAGTAAGTTATGCTACTAGAATTTTCTTCAACAAATTGTTCACAATATTTAATAATTTACAAAAGGTTTTCCAACTTTACTCAACACGTCTTGTTTCTTTTCGAAATTGAAATGTATTTGAATAAATAATAAGAAAATTTACAATATAATGATTAAATTGGTTAGATCTTTGTTAATAATTTACACAATAATAATTATTTTAAAATATAATTATTTATTACTTAATACAGAACAAATATCTAATTGGCTTTAGGTGAAATATTAACATTACATACATATTATATTTAACAAAATTCTTTAAGGCAATTTCACTTAAATTTTTACAATAGTTCAAAATTTTAATTATTCTTATGAATTACACAGTAAATAACGCATTCCTTAGTTAAATATATTTGGAATTTAGAAATTTTGCAGGGAAGTATATTATCATAATTTCATTAAAAATGAATAAAAATTTATCAATTATATATTATTTTAGTTTATAACTTGATTTTTATGACCTTGGGTCAAACTAAATAAAGAAAGGTCTAAAGTATTTTTTTATCAGTAGCATTCTGCCAAGTCATTATAATATCCTGATATTGGTTCCAATACATTTGAAAGATATAGTCGTGTTACAAATTATTTCACATAACTTTAAGAAAATATTTGTATTAAAATTATTTTATATTTTTTCTAGAATCCATATCTCTCATACGGGTATTTTACAAGCCTTAGTCATTTGTTAATTACACTAAAACTGCTGGAAATTTCAAAAAGTTAAATAAAGATTTTGAATCTTGATCTGATCAATTATATATTTTTGATTGAAAGATAATTTCTCTAAAATTAATATTGAATTTAAGTAGTTTCTTTTCCACAAAACTATAGGATGATAATTGTTGCTAAAGAATGTTATTCATTTTGATGTTACAACATCCTAATTAATAATTGTCACACAAATTTGAATTATTCCAAATTGAATACCGAAAATTAATTATTGTTTTTAATTATATTTAGAAACTATTTAATATTTTCTGAACTAAATATTTGTTCAAAATCTTAATATTCTTCTTAAAATTACTTTAAAAATTCCACATCCCTTTTATATGAATTTTTAAATAATTTTCCGACCACTTAAATGTCCTTTTTCTTGCTTTACACCATACAAAGACTTTGATAAGTTAGTTAGATAAGTTTTATGAGTTTTATTGATATGTCTCTCTTTACTATTAAATAGTAGAAAAATTTAAAAATCAACGAGGTAAAATTATTTTCATTTTATGTCATTCCTTGGATTTTACACAGAATTTAACTGATTTTAAACAATTTCTTCATTTAAGATATTTATTAAGTTATATGTTTATTAAGAAGAGAGAGAGAGAGAGAAAAGCATAAAGTGTAATTAACCTCTTTTACTAATAACGAAGTAAATTAAATACTTTTATTATTAATGAACAATTTTATTAATAAACGAAATAATTTTAAATATTTAATAATTAGTATATTGTTTTTATTAAAGGTAGAGATTTTAAGTTAATTACAAAATTTAAAAACATTATATACCTTTCTACAAATTTATTCATAAAATTTGTATTTTATAAATAAAGATTTTCCTTAAAATCTACTGCATAATTTGCATTTAAAGTCAAAATTTTCATTATAAATAATGTCTAAGAACATAATCGATAAGTGCGCTATTTTTATTTAAATTAAAGTTTAAAAAAAAATTAACCATATTAAGATATTTTATTCAATTAAAAAAATTTTGAGAGGAATATAATTATTTGAGAAAACTATAATAATTTAAATGATATTAAAAGAAAGAATTTTATCTATAAGACTTTATAAAGCCTCTTAGACATTGAATAAATTGCATGAAAACTCTGAAATTGTAAGAATATACTTATATATTTTTCTATCAAATGTCAAAATTCAATATTAAAGTCAAACGAAATGACTTTATATCAACCTTATTTTTAAGAATTGTCGACTATAATAACATAACAGAGACTTGAAAGTTCTTGGTAAAAGCGTAACCAAGAAACTTCTTACAGTTTTTAGTGATCAATTCACGCTTTGAGTTTACAGCTGAAAACAATTTTTTTTTCGTATTGTTAAACATAACAAACTGTGAAAAACAATTTTTCTTTCTCGTTCCTTTCAACTTTGAAACAAAAGAGAAAAATTATTCCTTTCAACGTCAGAGGCTTAGTGACTTTAAAAAATAGTGCGCGTATAATGTAACTTTTTAATGCATAATGAACATCATCGTTTCGTGTATCACGCGATAAGGTAACTTCGAATCTTTTTCAATAATTTTCATGCGTGTCAATAGACTATTAACTTTAAGATAGTAAATTTAATTTGTTATTTCTTCATTTTAACTAATTTATTTCGCAATTAATGGAGAATGAGTGGGATTAAAATTGTAAATTTTATTTATGTATTTAGAGTTATGCTTTCATACCATTGGTATCAAATCTAATTTAATATTTAAAACAACATAAAATAAAAAGTAACCCATGTTTATTTACTTAGAGTACTTAATTGTGCATGTTTTCTAAAATGACAAATACATGTAAAACTTAATAACTAAATTATAAATATAGACTGACGTATTTTAAGCTCATTATTTAAATAGCATTTTATTTTTTATGAAAACAGATATTATTAATTAAACATTTAATTACTAGGGACATTATAAAAATGTACTGCTGTGTTGGTTTTTAAAAAAAATCAGTTTATTATTCACTTGACTCAATATTTGTATTCAAAATCTATAGAAATTTTCATTGATTATAGATGGTTAATGTACCTTTTGTGATATCAGACACTCATTTTTCAAATAAAAATTTCAATGAAATAAGAATTAAAACTCTAGTATGTTATACGTATGTGTAAAAATTATCAGATTAACACGTTATTCGAAGAGTGAACCAATATTTTTAATTATTTTTTGCAGATGCTCTGGAGTTGTATAATTCGATATATAGTTTAATTTTTATTTAACAAACCAGACATCAGAGTGATTATTTTCCCCTATACTAAAATTTTTTTTTAATGTGCAACATTTTTTAATATTCTGGTGCTATTCTTTGATGTAGATTATGCAGTTTATAACATTAAGTTGACAACATTTTTTAAATCATCAATATTAGATAAAGACAGGTAGTGATCTACAAATACATACAAGTCCTAACAAAATGATTATACATTCATTTTATCCATCACAATAATTAAAATTTTTGAAGCTTTTAAAAATAAATATATTTGCTGTATTTATAAGTGTGAAATTTTAACTAAATGAGCAATATTTTACAAATATTAATAAATAAATTTTATATTTGAATGTATTAAAAAATTTTATAGGTAAATTATTTTTTGTAGTTTAAAGAATATTTGAAGTTAGTCTTCTTGTATAAAATGAAAACAGTTTTTCAGTAACTACCTTAAGCTTTTACTGAATCCCTTTTTATCTGTATAAAAATACAAGTTTTGTTATTAAGTTTAGTATTTTAGTTTCCGACTTTAGAAAGCTTGATTTTTCATTTAAATCAAATAATAATCAGATTCATAAGAAAATTAAAATTTATTTAAAACTTCAGAAAGTTAAACTAATGCTTAATAAAATTATTCTTTAACCAATAATCTCTTTTATGTGACACAAAGTATTCAAATTTTAAAATTAAGATGATTATGAGTTATTGAAATATATAATTTTGAAAGTATTAAAAACTTCTTATTACATTCATCAAATTAATAATTTTAAAATGAGGTGAAAGTGTTATAATGCTTATAAGGATAAATTAAATTAAAATACAGGACGTTTTTACTAATTGAATAACTATTGAATGATTAAATAATTTAATTTGTTCCATGTTCTGTATTATCAAGTAACTTCAGTGTAATTATATTCACAAAACAAAATAATTTATGGTATCAAAAGTTATGGAATACATCATAGAAAGAATGAGAGAAAACATGGATCGAAACTTTAGTATAATGAACACAATATTTGTTGATACCATAGTTTGTTCAGTACTACGAACTGCTTTAATTAAATTATTTGACAAATAATTAATGCGTGAATATAAAACAAGATTTGCTTCCCTGTTTATTAATAAATAGTTGGTACTTATGTGGATAATTTTTACATATGATTTATCAAAATAATGCAGTAAAGCAACACGCCTCAAACATGATACATAATTTAAATACATCCGTAGTTAAACAGTTAGAGAATTGTAAAAATAAAAATCCCAAGTTTTATTATGACTTCCATTTTATTAATTTTGGAATACCTCTATCGTTAACAGAAAATTCAATTCACTTGACTTCTATAAAATATTTAGATGGGAATTTTGTTTCAATTTAAGCTTTGGTTCATTCATTTTGGGATTGAAAACTTGATGTTGTTAAAAAAGAAAATTAAATTCTTGCTTCACATTATTTATGTAATATATTAAAGGAATTTCTTATCTATTAAAATTTCCTTTTAATTAGTTATGACACAGAAGTATTCTGAATATAGTTAAATACAAATCGATACATCATGTATAATTCTACGCTTTTGAAGGATATTTTTTGTAACAAAACCACATTATTTTGTTACAAAAAAGTAGTATTGTGGAAGTAAAATGTATTCCTCAAACTGACAGTATGAAAACATTTTTGCAAAACTTTACTTCAGAAAAATAAAATATATTTCTATTTTAAACTATTCTGGCAGTTGCATTCTTGTATCAAAATAAGCGTTTTTAGTTGTTAATAATATACGTTTTATATATTAAAATCACGTTTTTTAATTAATAAAAAGTATTTTAATAATTAGTATATATTTTTAGTAGATATAATTAGAACAATTATAAGCAAATTAATCATTAAAATAACAACTCTAATAAACGAATTAGTTGCATTAAATAGAATTTTGTACTATATTATTCTCTTTCCAAGAAGGACATTCTTTGTAAGAAAAAATGGCTCTTAAGTAATCAAAAACTAACATATATTTGTACAGTCTGAAAATATTTTGGAGTTAAAAATTATTCAAGCATCCTACATGCTTGTCAAATCAATATATCCTACAGTTTTATACCCAACTAAACAGTTCTTAAGCCTTAGAAACAAATAACAAGAACAAAAAACATTAGGCGAGCGCAGTCAAACTTTTTCTTATGGATTTTGATGCGAAAATCATGATCGTGGCGGTTACTTTTTAGTATGATACATGTGATCAGTGGCAGTGGTGCACTTCTGAGTCAGTTGGCGAAACCTCTTTTCAATTTCCTCCACGAAGCTTTCCAGGATGTCATCATTTATTTACTTGTAACAAAGTTGGATTTCTTCGAAAAGAGCTATTTCCCCTGACAGATAATTCATTTACTCAAGTTGAATTACGGAAATTTTCACCTTACTTATCTATATTTTTTTCTGGATTTAGAGCAAGGCGAAATGAAGTTATGAACATTCTATCATTATTATTTATAAAACAACAGCTTCACTAAGAAAAAACTGCATAAACACTTTAGTTTGTTCCATAATTTCCAAACATAACAATTCATCTTTAAATTTTTACAAAGATATCTTTATAGGACATGCGATTCTATCATTTAAACTGCAATTAATATTTATGAGGAAATATTCATAACTATTCACTGAAATCATTACATTTAGAATCGTGAAAGAGAATAAAATCATATTTATGCATTAATTAAGTTAAAATTATAATTAATTTTGCTAGTTTTATGATATATATAATGAAATTTTTATTAGCTTGTTAAATTATATCACAAATTAGAATTATATTAATGTTAACGGTACCGGTATACATTATAATCCCCGGGACACCCCTGAAACATTATTTTAATCCTTATTAACTATCTTTCGAAAAAGTTAAAACGCTGAATATCTACCTATCTTAATTTCACTAAACAAACCACTTATATATTCTTGATTTATCAAAATTTTGTAGAATAAAATATTAACCAATTGATTTAGATAGCATTCATGATAATTAATTACTAATAACTGCATTATTCACTGAAAATAATAACCTAATTGTGACTTATATAGTCCTTACTTTATCAACATTTATAAGGATAAAATACTAATCAACTGGTTACAGTGTTCAGAAATGCACCATATATGAGATGCGTAATTAATTATTTATATCTTATGATGCATTTTTACTGAATTTTGAATGCGATAAAATCCTTATTAATTTCCATACATATTCACTAATATTTAAAAATCAAAATTGTAAAATATTCCAATTATTAAATTTTATTTACTTGAAAACAATTATAAGGATAGTCTTAACATATTTTATACTTTATCCTTTCCCTTTAAAAGTTTCATGAATTATTTTGATTACATAAAAGAATAAACTTATCATAAATGGGAAGCGTTACTACATAAAAAATATAATTTTTTTTAATGTAGAAGACAATTCTGAATAAGTTTTGATCTTAGAAGTAATCAAAAGTTAAAATCGAAAAAACTTATTATTGCTTATAGCAAAAGTTTCGCAAAAAACGATTCTTGATATATTTTATTTCAAACATATAGGAATTTTTACCTTTCAGATTCTGCTTCAGATTGCAGATGACATTGTCAAATGACCTTTTTTGAATGAATAAAAAAGTTAAAGCAACGGATATCTAAATCTGGAAAAGAAACTTTTATGTTTTAGGAGAATTTTCGAACATAGATAAAACGCTTATTGATTTGAAGCTAGTAAATGAGAAACTAGCTTAAAATTTGGCATATTCTTTTTCAAATGAACTTTAAAGAACAAATGATTTTCATATTTATGAATACTTAAATTCATGAAAAGCACTAAAGTTTGTAAAAATTGTATATTAAATAAAAAAACACCGTATTATGCGAGTAAAGAAACGTGATTTATAATTAAATTTTAATACGAAACATAACATTTCATCAGTAAATATTTATTTAAGAAAACGAATTTTAAATGAATATAAACTTATTAAAGTATTTCTTCATTTAAAATAATGAAAATATGCTTTCCGAGAAAATAGTATCTTCGAAGCTTTAATTAGACTTTTAAATTGTTCAAAGATTGTAACTTGATAAAAATTTTATCACATCAACACTACCCCTAATCATCTAAATATTTTAAGTAACATCACGAGAAAATACTATTTTAACGGAAGTTTCTTTGAATGTTATTACTTTGAATGATTGCTTTCCGGTAGTTAAAGAACTGCGAAAAATCTAAAAGGAATATTTTTTCTATTTGACGTAGATCCATACTTTGTAAAGCTTATAAAATAAATTTCTTTTTTATCATGAAAATATATTACAAGAATATTGTAATTTCAAAATATATTTCATGCAATAATTTAAGCACTTAGTGGTTAATTTTACTTTTACAGAAATAGTAATTGCTAAACAATACAGAAAAGAGGTCAGTTTGAGACGTCAAGCAAGCATAATTTTACATTAGAATGCCATATCTATCTATTCATATAAATATAAGCATCAATCTTGAAAACAACTTGTTTTCAATTTTCTTATTTGGGAAACATTTAACTTGATCTTAACAACTGTGCCCAATAGTCTGATAAAAAACTTATAAAATATGTCTTACTTTTATATAAAGTATCAATTGTTTTTAAGTGTTGAAAAAATAAAATTTATTTGTCAGATAATTGTATGTTACAATTTAAAATAGAGAAACGTCCAATTAATAATACATTCCAGACCAATAGATATAAGTAACAATACAAAGTAACGACGTTATATATTATTTGCCATACAAGTAATTCTAAATGCCCTCGACATCGAGACATTATGAAAAAAATATTAAGCTTCTTTGTATATCAGGTATTCATTAATTTTTTCACAGTCATTGTTTAATTTAGACTGTTAGTCTTCTGTCGTTTTAAGATTCATTATATATTTTGATTAAATTTTCAACTAAAAATTGTGAGTGGTGCTGTTTTATTTGTGAGTTATGTGTTACGTTTAATTTTAGAAGCCAATATGTATAAATATGAAAAAAATTTTCTTTATGAGGAAAAATTAATATTATCAACATTTACATAAGCATGTTGAGAAGGCAAAAACTTTTAAACAGATGTTAAAAGTTTTGAACATTATAACGATATAAAATATCGTAATTCAATCTATTTTTATTTATTGGAAATTTTAAAACTTTAAATTTTATAAGTCACTATGCTTTTATTTTTATATAAGTTTAGAATTTAATTAATTTTTTTAAACTTTATTATGAAGAATTTATACTTATATTATATGACTTTTTTAAAATATAATTATAATATAAAGTTAAATGATTTCTTATAAAATAGGAAATATTTTCCGTAACTTAAAATAAGTGAAAACTTTGTTAATTTATTTTAGGTAATTTCAAGTATCTTTCAGTTTATAACTTTATTTCCTATGCATTTAAGAAAAGGTCATGTATATATTTCATAAGCGTTTTTCGTAATTTCATATTTTATATGGCTTACTGAAATTTATTGCATTCATATATAGTTAAAAAGCCATAGATATATGCTATATATTGTATGTTTAATTGAATTTTAAGTGATTAGAATAAGGTATAGAATCATATAATAAACAAAAATAATTTATTTTACACTTGAAAATCGAATAAATTGAAAAAGGTAATAAATATGTAAAGAAAAACATATATTTAAAATATATTGTTTGTTTAAAATATAAACACGGTATTATTATTTAAAATAAATACGTGAAACACTATAAATTTAAGTTAACTATCATTTTAACACTTAATTTCTCCACTGTATATAAAAAATTGAATAAGATTTTTTCTAGCCATCGAGCAATAAAAAATAAGAGAAAATAATGTATCGTAGCAATATATCAATGGTGACAATTAATATCGGATAATGTTTCAAATACATCTGGTGAACTACTTTTTCCTTGGGATGATACTTTATCTTTAGTATCACGTCACTAACTTTTCGGATGACCAGAAACTTTATTTGGGAATGTCCTTTCACTTAAATCAAAATAAATGACTCATATATATTTAACGATATTTATAAAATCTAATAAGGTATCACTTTCAATTTGTCACAGAAATTCATGCTCTTATTCAAGATTGAAAGTTCACAAAAAGTAGTTATTGTTAGTTTAGTGAAAAATGTTTTAAACTTTTTGAACTTAATAATAAATAGCTTTAAATATTTTTGAACTTTTGTGATTAATGATCAACTAAGTCTTTGTTACTATTGAGACATGATTTACGAGTTTATTTTAAAATAGTTTCTTTCATAGCAAATTGTGATTGCTCACCATGTTCTAGACAATAATTAAATAAAATAACGTATATTGTTTCAATTTTGCTATAAGTTATTTTACAAATTATTTCCCCTTTTTTGGATCATTATTTAAATTCCTCTTTTAAGAACATACATACCTTTTCCATGAGCTTAATAGTTTTGACATTGATTTGTTTTTACACATTAAAATAAAACAGTAATTTTAAAATCTACGATATCAAAATAAAAATTAACAAAATTTAACAGGTGGTTCAATTCCCAAAATTTATTTTTTAGCGCATTATTATATAGGCTTACTGAAGAATATATTTCATTAAAACAAATATTTTAACACCAACAAATATTTTAACTTCACGTTTTTACTCATTAAAGAGAAACGTATTCAATTAGAAACTTATTTGCATTATTAAAAAGGAGTATTTTGAATTAAAAATGCTAAGTGAACGAAAGTATTTAACACATACTCCCCCTGTCTTACCAGTGTAAGCCACATTCTCCATTAATCAATGGAGCATTCTTTCGTTTAGGCTCTTTCTCTTTTAACCACTAAACTGTTTAATATTCAACAAAACAAGGATTAGTTGCTGCTATTTTTCCACAATTCTTCTTCAAAATTTTACCAATTTATTTGCCGGAGGGAAAAGGAAATATTTCTGCAGAAGAAAACTGTGGCATTTGGAACTTGTTTCCAGTTATGAATTCCTTGAATTTGTGCTGTGCCAAACTTCTGAAGAACACAACAACTCCTTAAAACAAACTCAACATCACGAAGAGAATTTGAATTATGCAGAAAAGCTTTTATCAAAAAGTCAACAATAACAACCATACTTTCTCACTTAATTTTTGGAGCGATGATAAATAATAAAAATCAAATCGTCTACTGTATTATACGCAGCTGTTGCTTATATAAAATATATTCTTTTAAATGAAATGTATTCTCCTTTTTATTTATTATCAAATATTTTCCCGAGGTATAAATATAATTTATTAACGGACCGGTAGAACTGGAAGTAAGATGCGAAAATTTGGACAAAATAAACTAATAAGAAAAGACTTTTGCACATTATGATTTATTTTGAAAACATAATGGACATTTCTAAATGCAGTATTTCTAAGAAGTAAAATATTATCTGAAGTCCGTTAAAGCAAGTTTGGCGGAAATATTCTAGATTGCCGTAATTTCTATATGTTCCCCGAAAACGAGTGAAATATTTTTCAGATTAAGTTGGGCTCCAGCTGGTCTTTCACTCTTCATTGACAGCTATAATTTCTTTATTACAAAGTCTTCATGCAATAGAGTTCTTAGATTTAAAAATATTTTCTGAGAAAGATTCTATGGAACTGAAATAAATTCATCTTCTCTCGAATGAATGAGTTGTTGACAAATGTATAGAAACAAATGTATAGTTGACAAATGTATAGTTATTTTTCTAGAAACTGTTAGGCATGGAAAAAAATTTCTTTACAGTTAACTTTTATGTATGTACACTAGAGAAGTTTTTAAATACGACATTTATAAGTAACACATGAAAGTTTGCTATTTTTTTAAGAAGACAAAATTATTTTTGGAACTGGAAACAAATAAATAACATTAATTTAAAATTTTACTACTTTTATAATCTTAAAAATTTATCTGCGTTATTCATAGAAAATTTCTAAAGTATAATTTGAAAATAAATTCAAAAACAAATATAGGTAACTGTTCAATTGTTGTTGCCTTTAAGGAGAAATATATTTGAGTATGTATTCTACACTTTTACAAGAAATCTAAGTAAAATTTATATAACTAACGTATAAATGTTCAAAAAAATTTAATATTAAATTTCAAACTAAGCTTTAATAAATCACACCCAAAATTTTATCAGGAAATACTAAAGTATATTGCGTTAACAAGTATTTGAAAAAATATATATATTTTTTTTTTTTTTTGAATAAATTATTGAACACAGCCTTTATTTTCTAAGATGCATTATTTTCAATGATTCCAGTTCTCCTTAATGATAATATTTTGACTTCCATGTATATTTTCAAACAATAATATGCAGCTTGAAAAATATACATAAATAGTAAAACGTTGATGTTTAATCAATGCAAAAAGTATTTTAGTCTTATGTAGTAAATTATGATCATGAAAATTTAAATATTTCTGGATGAAGAATTTATTTTCAACTTAAATTGTTTTAACTCCAATGCAAAACAAAATATTATATGATAGAATAATTATATATATTTTATACAATGTTGATAAGTTTATTAAACATTCGCCTATATACATGCTTTTAGACTTTTTCCAGTTTAAGTTTTATTTACTTAACCATTTAATACATATTTAGGAGTTCTATAATTTCAGTAGCTCATAAGACACTAAACAATGTTTGAAAACCTTTTGAGAAAATTCGATTAACTTGTTAAATCAACATTCATTTACTGCTTTAATTGTATTATGAATCAGATGTTTTAAAGAAATTTATTATATATTACACGGGAAATTAAAAATATAAGGAGTGTAGAACAGTGCTAAAATAAAGAAGCTATTGAAGAATCAAAAATGTTTTTTAATAAAAATTATTATCTTTTCCAAACAAATATCTAAAATATTTTATATTTTAGTGAATGAAATTTACTCATGAATTCATCAATTACCAATTACTTCCAACTAATATTTTACTTTTCATAAAAGAGTTCTAGTAAAGTTTTGGAAGCATTTTTATAAGAAAAAGAACTTAAATGATATTGTTGTGATATTGATATTATAACTGAATACTTCTAATATATTTAATTAATTGAATTCTAGAAAATATATGATGAGTAATTGGTACATTATAACATCCTTTACATTTTATGTTTTATTCATTACACAGATTGAAGTGGTTATATAAAGAATGTTTCTTGCGTAAAAATATTTCTATAATAGAAAGAGTGGAGAAAACTTGATATAATATTTGCTCATTTAAAGTGAAAAGTAGCATTTAAAAGCATTACACTTTAAAATATTCATTCTGCACACTTTTATGTTTTTATATCGTAAAATAACCTTAAGCTTCAAATGCTTCGTTCAAATCATAAGCATTTTTACGATTCATTAAATTAACATTATGTAACATAATGCTTATAAATATTATTTTGACATAAAAACTTTTAAATAGTTATGGAACAATAGTTAAAGTGTTACACATATAAGAAGTCAGAAACTAATCGAGATGGAATTTATATTAAATATTTGGATAGTTTAACAAAGGTTTTATGATATTTTCCTGATATATGAAATATATTAATTAGCAAAAATGTTTTTTAAAAAAATCCGTATTTTACATCAAAATTGTTTGTATTGTGTGTGCTAATTTATTAAATGTAACGTACAAGTATTAAATTTTTTCCTTTTTTTACAATAGCAAATATTTCAAGTTATGATTTAAGTTTTTGCATGTGAGGTAAAAAATGCTTTTGAAATAAGAAAATTATTTCATTTCTAAGGAACTAAATTATTCATAGTTTTTCTCTTTAATGTTTGAAACAATTATGAATTCACTTTTTTAAATTTATAAAAATTACATATAATCAACATAAAAATATTACAAAAAAAATTTCACTATCACTTAAAAAATGCTCTTTATTTATTCTTTCCTTCAAATAATTTGTTTTCTTTTCATAAAAGTAACTAAATTATTGTAACAAAAAACTTAATTTTTAATTCAGAATTCAAGAAACCATTCATCATTTCTGATTTTAGTATCAGAAACCAGGATTGATTAGCTCCTTTAGACATGAATCGAAACCCTTATGTAGATTAAAATACTTTAATTAACTCTGTAATCTTAGGAAAATTACTCTTTTTGGAATATGTGACCCCAATAAATTATAATTATCTTCATAAATGAAAGTGTAAGTAAAATAAATTTCGGATCTTGCTCCTTCAACCAAATTTTGATCCCATTTTGAAGTGAATCGATAAAATCTGATAAGGTGTGCGATGTAAGTTATTCAAATAATTCTAATTATGCTAAGCCAGGACAACAAGCTTGAAGATAAATTTTTCTAAAAAGTTAAACTAAAATTGATTGAGTGATAAGCTGAAATAGAGAAGGGCGTCAAGAGATTGTCTCGCAGGTATTGAGTGCACGCGATGCATGATATTGGAATTAAGAAACAAAGTTGTGTGTTGCAATGCAAGGGCGCCTGGCGTGAATAATTTACTATCTCTTTTAAATAATAACACAAAAGATCCGCAATAACTAACCATTACTCATTCTCTTTAAAGGAGACCCTACAACCTGAAGGATATTCCTATCGATTCGCAACAACGAAGAATCTTACGAATAAAGCTTGTGAAAAGGATTTGATAGGCGCTGCTCTTTGAGGTGCTATTTATAGCACGCTTGGACCTGAAGGGTCCAGGTCTAAGGGGGTATAAAATGAGGGGGTGTCTAATAACGTGACTTTTGTGGCGGTGCAGTCACTTCATGTTTCATTTTCCTCTGAATCCACTTATAAAAATTTAAAGAAAAGAGAAAGTTAAAAATTTTGACGTCAGCATCAAGGATTATATGAGATAAATGGTGAAAAAATAAGGATTAGATTTTTTCTAATTAGTAATGAATGCTCATTAGGAAAATAAAAATATATAGTTGTTAATTTTCTGAATTCAAAATAAATTATACTCCAAATTATTTGTATATATATTGTATATATATAGTTTGGTATATATATTTTCTTTTACTTTCTAATTTTTTATTATATACTTTCTTATTTTTTATTGTTTTTTTGGTTTATTTTATTCCATTTATGAACCAAACCTTATTTTACTTTTGTCATAAATTGTAATATAAAAAATTGAGGAAATATAAAATATTCACCTATAGAAACTATGCAATGATAATTATATTTTCAGAATTTTTAATAGATTATGCTTCACTTAATTTACTAAATATTACTGAAAAATCAGCACTAAAACTATTCATATTATTAATTCTTTCCTTTAAACGAAAGCACTTTTTTTTGACACAATCTCTGCGATTTTAATATGAATAAAATGTTGTTATAAGTATAATACTATATTTATTTGAGTTATGCATTAAACTGAAGGTTGTTAACTGAAAAGAATCTTTTTGTATTTTTCAACTAAAAATCAATTAAACTGGTTATATAAAGTAATTAAATCATTTTCACTATGTAATATATTAGTAAGTTGATCAAAAAAGAATGTCTTTTAATTTGATTTTTTTTTTGTGAATAAGATATCGAAATACAATAGCTACCAATAAAAATGACTTTCCTTTTATTATAAAGATCCATTTTATATATTTTTTTATTTTAAAGTGTTTCATTAAATTATCAAAGTAATACAATATATTTTTTTAAATCCTATTTTCCAATTCAGACTTCAATATGACTTAAAAAATTGCATGAGAATATAAATAAGGCATTAAATACAGATGCTTTGGTAAAGATGGGGCAAATTACATTAAATTTAAAAATATTATGTTGATACAAATAATATTTTAAATATAAGTATATCAGGAGATCATTTAATTGCAATTATTTAAAGACATTTAATATTAATGTATTTTATCTTTAAAGACTCGTCCTCAATAAAATACTTTTAACTAAACCTACAAAATATGTGCATTTGCCTTATGCATATTTTTATAATTTTCCTATAAAATAAAAATTAATTCAAATTAAAAATATCTTCATAATCTATAACAGTTTTATGAACAACTAAAAGGAGTCATTTTTGTATTTTCATAATTATATATTTCGATTAGACGAATTAAATTAAAAGTTTTATTATGTTAGTCATACGATGACATGAGATTGATTAAACTTAAATCCACTAGCCGTTTATAATTAACTCCTATTTCCTTAACTGTTGTAATTAAATCATTCTACGAGATTGTTTTCCATTGTTATAATTGAGTTTTGCTAGATGAATAACTCAGCATATTATGTGAAATATTGCACTCAGTGAACTACTTAAACTTTATGACTTAAAATCTAGAACTAGATATTTAAAATCAAGTTTTAACATTCATCTCCATAATGAAATAAACGTATACATAATGTACATCACCTTTTTATTAATAACCTCTATCTATACACACATATTGTGGTTTCATTATATTTAAAAATAAATAAAGCCCTACCTAATATTGTTAAGTATTATGCCTCAAAATTTAATTACTATTTCAAAATTTTAAGTTACTTGCAGATGAAATATATAAGAATACTACTATAAATTTCAATCCAGAAAATATTAAAAACAAAATGTCAATTTTAAGCATACTGGAAATTGTTTTCAACCACTTTATAAATATAAAATGTATGAAATATGACTTTAGCATAATAACTTTAAAAAAACTTAAACAATTTTTATTTATTGAGATACTTTATTAACTTAAATTACTGTTTCCTTACATTGGATTACAAGTATATTGATGTAATTGATTGTAATAACATTGATAAAAGTATAAAGAAGGTTTGCAAAGAAACGTAAAAGTATTGTAAACTTAAAGTTGTATGAGCAAAATTTTATGGTAAAGGTAAAACTTCATAGTATAATTCAACATTTCATTATAGGCAAAACTATAATGAAATGTTGATTATAGTTTTGCCCATAACTACACTATTTTCTTAAAACAACCGTTTTTAACAACAGAAATATAATACAGGAAATAACACCAACCATAGCGAAAGAATATTCTATCACTTAATTCATCTATTTGTAGTTATTAATATGTTAGAATATACCTCACATTGCAAATTATTAGATCGTAGAACATTGCACATTCTTTTTTTAAAAATATAAAATTATACCAAGAAATAGTTATTGATTAATAAGTTGTAAGTTCTTAAAGTAGGAATAAAAAGTAAAATATTTATAATTAGTTAGCTTATTATATAATAATTCTAACTTGCATTTACAAATGCTAAGAATGCAAAAAAATGTTATTAATTTTTCTCCGTAGACAAATATTCCTTTATATAACTCTATTAATAGTAAACATTTCAATCTGTTTATAATTAAGGGATAATTCATATTGTAAGTTACAATTTTTAGTATGGACACATTTTTGTACAAAATCATTTTTTTAATACTCGAATAATATAATACACAATATGATAATTAAAAATTCATTAGTATAACAGAAAATAGCGAAGATAATAAGTTAATGTCATTACAAGTTTTACTTTACTTATACTTTTATTTATAAAACAATTTAACATTTGCTTATTTTTCATCAGTATATATGCTAAAATATAATAGAAAACTAATTTACAGAATTAATTTATTTACAACAAATTCCATTTGCATTTTTAAATTAAATATTTAAACATATAAAACATATTCTTAAATCACCATAAACTGTAGGGAGTTTCAAAGCTACTTACCTTAATAAATATCACCCAAAATATACTTCAAGATTACCTTTAAAAATGATAAAGCAAAGAAAAAGTTAAACATTCAACTTTTAATTTAAAAAATGAAGTAAAAATGTGCTCCTAATTTTAGTTATAAAAGAAGCACTCTCTTTAGACATCGTTTATATTAAAGTTAATTTCATGTTCTTCGATAAATTAAGATTACCACAAGAATAAGAAAAAAAAGACATAATTAACAGTTTAAAGAACACATTTCTCTTGACTTAATCACACTCATGCTTACTTTTCCTTGTTTTTCAGAAAAAAATCACAAAATATTGCATCATATTATTCCGTTATTAGTCGAAAAGGTAACTATGGTATGCTTTCTACTTAGTCTGCTATTATATATTTATGTGCAAAATAAATAGCAATTTTCTTTCATTATATTGCATAAAAATGATTTTATTTATCTTCTAATCTTCACAATGTGTTATTTTTTACGTTTTATGAAATCATTAAAATACATTTTATACTTTTTGTGACTTTATTTTAATTGTTAAATTTTTCTATAATATCATTGTATTTTAAGATAATATAGTGAGACATTTTATATTTTTACTTATATGAAATGTCAATATTTAATAAAAATATGCAAAATATTTTTTATGTTTCTATCAAAAATCATAATAATTTCTATCAAAATGCATAATTTAAAGAAATTCAAACACTTAGGAAAAATATAAAACCATTTATATAGTTCAGATATAAAAAATATAAAACTATTTATATTTTCTTTTTCTACTGAAAAAATAAGTTTAAAGTGAAGATTTACGATAATTTTGAATTTATAAACATTTTTAATATTTGATAAGTGTTATGGAAACTCCAGTGTAACATTCAACATAAAATTCAATCTTTTACCTTTATCCACATTTACCTAAGTAAATGTTTCAGTATTTTCTATAAAGTTTCCTTTATTCAATTAAATTTCAATTGAATTTCTTTAACTGAACTTTTCTTTCCCTCTCTGTCAATAATATGTTTTAATCTTCGAATTAATTATTATCAAGTATAATTTTTTAATTTAGGCCTTTTTACACCATTTTATTTGCTTAAAAAATTTAATTTTTATAAGTGGTTTAATTTATATTCGACCAAATGTTTTTAGTAATGCTCTTTAGTAATAAACTTCTAACTGTATAATAGTTGTATAAACAATTTACTCATAAATTTAAATTTCTATAATTATTTGCACGTATTTATCGGTTAAAATTTTTTCTAAATTGACAATAGTTTTAAATTTTCTTAAATACAATCATTTTATTGTTAGTATGATTATTAGGTTTAAATTAAGTTTTTTAATAATTTGTCAATAAAAGTGATCCATGTAATATTCCTGAAAATAAATCTAATATGTATCCTTGATTACAATAATATAAATTTTTAAAAGACTTTTAAAACCATTTTTGGATTTTAATAACAAAAATTGTGGCAGACAATATGATATTAATCTGATAATCATAAAATAAATTGTAATAATCATATGAATGATAATAGTAGCTAGAAATGATAATTAAAATTCATTTCATCCTAAAACTGAAAACGTGTTTTTATATTACTTGTGTATATTTTAATTTTTTAGCAATGAAAATTATGAATATTTTTTAAAATCCTGCACATAAAATTTCATCAACAATAGAAAATAAGACATAGAAAATTAAATATTGGTTTTGCACTATAAAGATAACAAAAACATTTATGATTTGATTTTATAAATATTTTTATATGAATACTTTAAACCCCAGTTTCCATAAAATGTGCTTCCTTTCCTAGATTTCTTAAAATGCTTATGTGAAATATTTTTCCCTTGAATAATGTATAATATATTACATATGTATGTTCTATTTGCATCGGATTTATTTCTCTAAATAGAATATAACATTGAGATATAGAGGACTGAATAAATTTAGTTATAAAATGAATTTTCAGATAAATTTTTCTTCAATAAAATAAAAATATTAAAGATTGTTAAAAAATTTCTCATGAATCATTTAAAATAATTGGAGAAATGTTAAAAGCATTTTAAATTCAATAAATAAAATATTTTACGGAAATCCCGATATTTTTAAAAAATATGTAAAGTGCTTTTTATTGTATTTAATAAAGTTCTTATATATTTAATAACAAGTAAAATAAAAAGCCACTTCTTTCTTACTACAACATTCATTCTTTTTTGATGTAGAAACATGTATTTTATCGTATACATAATTTTTTAAATTAATATTGAAAATGTAATTAATGGAACAATCTTTGAATCAAGCATCCAAATTCTGTTGGCATTATTCCAAAATTGAAACAGAAGCATCTTGTCGTAACCAATTTACAATTCTTGATAATTTGCATTTATTTAATTAAAAGTAAGTCTGAAGTTTATGTATGCAAGCATATAATTTTTTGTAAATCTTAAAAATGCATTTAACATTGTTATTTAAGAAAATTGTCAAAAATTCTTAATAATAAATTTTATATTGAATTAACAATTTGAAAATGTTGAAAAGTTTATTTGAAATAAGCAATTTTTCATATTCTTTTAAATTAAACCATTATTTTAAAAAATATTTGAAACAGCAATTACAGAGAAATTCAATCTTTACTCTTCAACGAATTTTTCTCCTACATGTAAAATAAGTATTTGCATAATTAAGAGATAAATATGCAGTAATGAATTCTTAAAATCATTACAAGAAAAACAAAAATGTTTATCAGTTATTTCTATTGATAAAAAAAAATCTTTTTGGGCATTTTGTTGACTGTGCCCTAACTGTTAACTGTGATGTTTATTAGTTATTTTATACCGAAAATTAATTTATATTTGAATGATGTTTATTTTCTTTATTACATTCTATAATATATAGTAATAATATAAATACTAAAACCTCAACGCTTATAACCTCAAATAAATAATGAAAAAGATAGTTATTTTTTATGAATAATTACTTCAAAGATTATAATAAAATAATATAAAATATTACACTTCATATTAATAATATTTTATTAGAAACTGTTTCGTTATTTTACATTTATTTTAAAAGTATGTTATTATTTTATAGACTTTGCATTTTTCGCATAAAAATTGTATACATATATATAAGACAAAAAATAGAGTGTTGCGAAGAATTCGTAGCACAAATGATAATTCCAGTATTCAAAGTTTAAAATGTACTTAAGGAGTGCTTTATTTCAGGTTTTATATTACACTTACAAGGGACAATGCTTACATCCATCTGCGCTTATTATTGTGGTGATTCGGAAAGCAAGATCTAGAACACTGTAAATAATCTGTTTCAGAAGTTTATAAGTTAAACATGTATGCTTCGATTTGCTTAGCAGATAAGAAAGTGTAGTTTTAATATTTACGAAGAAATTGCCTTTTTTATTCAAATAACCTTTTATTTTATCAAATAAAGTAGAATCTGAAGTTCAAAGGTCAAATATTAACGAAACAAATGATTTGAAATTTGTCCCACTTAAAAAAATATCTCCCTCTATTAAATAGAAATAATTAAGATAAGATTGGATAATTAAGATAAGAAAAACTGGGAAAAAATTATAAAAAAATAGCCATAAATCTTCCAAACATAAGGTAGTCTTAATGAATTTTACTATGCTGCTAAGTAAAAGGAGCTGAACAATATGACATTATGCAAAATTGTTTCTGCTGTCTGAATACGTCATGTGCGAGGAGCATAAAAATGGATGTCTCAGAGCAAGGCAACAATAGTCGCTGTGTAATTCTCCAAAAAATAATCCAATCTCAATGAAATTTGAATATGTTGGTAGGTAAGAGAAGCTGAACAATATGCAAAATAATAGCGCCGCTGGCAAAATACATCATTTGTGAAGAACATAAAAATAGATAACTCGAAGCAAGATAACTCAATAGACAAAAGTGGTAACTGTCGCTGTGTGTCTCAGATCAAAAAATCTGGTTTAGCGAAATTGTAACAATGATCTCCAGGCATCATTTGACCAAAACATTTTGATGGCGAGATATTGGGAGACTAGAAGAAGGATGAAGTCAGATATAGAAGTGACTAGATGGCTGAATGTGAGTTCGAATGTGATTCATAGACTTTGGCAACAATTTCTAACCATGGATTTGGTATCCAGGAGATTCAGCCAAGGACGGCCACGCGTTACTACGAAAGTCAATAATTAATATTTGTCCTTAAGCGCTCGAAGGAATAGAACCGCAACACCGTCTGAACTCAGATACTTCCTTGCTGCATGCTCCGGAAGATTGGTACTTACATCAACCATGCCTCGAAAACTTCATGAACGTGGCTCAAATGAATGCTAGACGACCATTCATTTGCGTCCCGCTCAAGTCACGCTATATGCGAGAATGTTTTCAAAGGTCCCTTTAACATGTCCACTGGACGCATGATCAAGAGAGGGCTATTCTCTTTGTAGCCGAGTCCAGGTTTAGCATCGAAAGCTATAGTTGGCGAATTTTCATTTCGAGAGAGCATAGAACTCATTTTCTTCCTTCAAACATCAGCAAAAGAAATGCATACGGATCAGGCAGCGTCTGTGTTTTGGGATGGTATCTCTTTGAGTGGAAGTACTCGATGTCTTTTCGTGTAAAATTATTAAAGCCTACACATATAGAGATGACATCCTAGATGCTTATGTGCGCCCTTTTACTGGGACAATAGGTGTTCTTTCGTGCTACAAGATGATAATGCAAGACTATACACGGCTCGCGTCGTAGATGTTTTTTCTTGAGCAGAAAGCAATTGAGCTCAGGCTATGACCAGCTAGTTCAACGCACCTTAAAATAGAGCATGTTTGGGACGCTCTAGGACAATGTATTGCTTCTATATATGAATTATCATTTAGTGTTTTTACAGAGAATTATAGAATAGCTATAATAGACATATATTTTAACGGAATATAACTATGTAATGTAATATCATTCATTTGACAAAAAGAAAATCTGGAACCCAATTCTATTGAATCCCTTTATTATTTCACGCTTAGAATTTTTTTAAAAAAGCAATGGCTTTTATTCTACTAAGACGTAAAAAGCACTTGTTTGTTAAGGAAAAATTATGTTTTTATTCTATACTTATCAAAAATTGAGGGTTTGCGCAATTTTAGTCTGGAATATATTGAAGGATAAAAACACATTCTTCTTTTTCCAAGAACTAACAATGATTTAAAAACAAAAACTTGCTCAAACAAATTGCTTCGACTTATGTTGAGAAAGATCGATCTAGTGCATCTCCAATGTTTTAAATCAACCCTGTGTATTCTTACTAATGAGAAGTAGTGCATAGTTAATGCAATATACAGAAAGTTAAATATTTGATGAAGAGAACACAACAATAAAAAAATATTCCCTCACCGTTCACTATTTGAAGATCCCTTCGATTTAATAAACAAAATAACTGTTGTTTCAATTTAATCAACGAATTTGAAATCTAAGAATAACAGTTGTATTTATTTATGCATTTTGTTGTGAACTGTTTCCTCAATTTCTAGATAAATAAGCTGAAAAATTAAAAAAAATCGTTTTGTAGTTAGATTTTTTATTTAATCTTAAACTCCTTAGTTTAATTTTAAAATTTTACCACAATTGGCTAATTAAACTTTCATATGTTTTTCACATGCTTTTGCCAAATATGTTTTCTTGAAAGTCATTATTCGAAAGCTGGAAAAATGAATTTTATAATAATTCATTTGCTATTTAATGTAAGCTAAACCAATTAGTTAAAATTCAATGTATATATTAGTTATACATATATATATTCAATATATATTAAGTAAGATACATTTAATAGATAAAGATAAAACAAAGAAGAAACTATATAATTTAATATCAATAAGACAAAATCATGAAAAAATCAAGATAAACAATGTAATATAATATAATTAAGGAAAGAGAATAGGGACCACGTCTTCATCAGGAAGGAGATGGTCAACTATGCAAAATTTCCTGATTTTGTCTTATTGATATTAAATTGTATAGTTTCTTCTTTGTTTTATCTTTATCTATTAAATGTATCTTACTTAATTTATATGGGCATTTCACACAATAGCTGCTTTTGCGCTGGTATGATTGCCTATAATACTTATTTATTGATTAATATTGTATTTGCTTTTTCTATACATTGTATTTATTTCTTTATATTATATTATATTCAATATATATGTATATAATTATACAATATGCATTATATACAAGCAACTACCTAAATACAATAGACAACTACATACTAGCCTTGTACTTACAAGCAGTTTAAGTATATTTAAAATGTTAATTATTTTACTTTTCTAAGCTTCATAAAGTTCTGAGGGATCACCACTAACTTAAATCAACTACTTTTCGAACCATTTTAAGTAAATCTTTGAAATATTTAATGAACTTGATTACATTACTTTTAAGAAACCTAAAATTTTTATGATCCAGTTTGAAGTACTTACAAAGTTGTTCTTATCCTAACAAGAGAGTACATTTTATATTTAACACATTTAATATCCCTCATCATGATAATATTGACCAACATTAATTAGCTATAGACTAAAATACTTTGACTGGAAGAGTATGGATAGATTAGGTATGGGATAAACTTCGTTATTTTATTATGGTTGATGATATAGTTATCGTTTTCAAGAGAATCTTAATACTGCATCCTAGGTCATCTTCCTCGTTAGCAGCCTACAACTCTAAGGTTGCTTTAATATTGAATAACAATCGATGAAATATGTCTAATCTGTACCAGAAAATTTTAAATATAATGTTACTTGGATTAAAGTTCATTTATTATAAAATATACCATTTTTTAAATACAATAACGAGAATCAAGTAGAAAATAAATAATTTCTATTTCATTTATCATTCTAATGTAATTGTTTAAAATGCAAACGTTGAAAATAAAGCATATTGATTTCTTATATGATTATGACATACTGTTTGTAAATAAAGACGTGTTTCTTAGCTAATTTTATCTAACAATCATGATTACTTCAAAACGTGAAGGCATTTGTATATTGCAAATATGAAAAATAGTCTTATTTGTAAAAAAATATTTTATTATATTTTTATTTCATAAAAATTGATGTTCATTGCTACATGTCTATTTTAAAATTTATTTCTATTTTTCAATCCTTAAAAACTATCAAAGACAATTTATTTTTGTAAGTTTTATCATATGGATTATTAGATTATTATTTTTTAAGTTATTTTTTCTGCACTTTCTGTTTCCTCAATAAAAAGCAATAAGATTTCAATATTCATTTTGTTTTTCAAATTTTGCATATTTATTATTTTTATTTTTATTATTATTTATTTATTTTTTTTTTTTTTGCATTTTTAAGTGATTTTTCTATATTTTCCTTTAATGAAAAACCGGTATTTACTAACTCTAAAATGATTATTTTACTCTTTTACCATTTAAAATTCACTGTGATACATTTTATCTAATCAAATAAACTTTATAAAACCAATTCGCACTTCTCCTATATGTAACTAATTACTTTAAATATTTCCTTCTTTTAACATTTCAACAACGTAAATGAGTGTACCGAACTTCATTAGATATACTTAATCAACTTTTCTACATCATTAATATGAAAAAGTAAAAATTACTGTCACAATTTATTTCGCCCCTCACAGTGAAATTAAGTTTAATCTCATAAGTTGTATGATATAAAATTAGTTATATATTCAAATACTGAGATCTAATTACTCCCATTTTTACAGTTTCATACATTTTTCTGAAGTATTTTAAATATATTATTTAAAATCAAATTAAAACATTTAAATGTTAAAATTATCTCTTCAATCTAAATTTAAACTTTTATAGTTATGCAGTTACAATTCATGTTTCTATATTTAAACTTTAAACAAAATAAATATCAAAGTACTCATATTTGATTTAAAAACTTTCCATTTGGAATACATTGTAGACATAACTTCCTTTTATTCTTGTCTTATTATAAAGAGAATATCATTACATCTCTTACAGATAAATCAAGTAAACGTATATGTTGTGAAAATTTTATTGTTAATTTTCGTATTATTTTACAGATAACTAATTTAAAATCATTTATCAATTTTAAATATTTGCTATTCAATATGTTTTTTCAAAATAATAGTGAGGAGTTTAAAAAAATGAGAAAAAGAATCCCTTGTATGAAATCGATAACTATCGAGAGATATGCAACTACTTTCAGACATATTTTCATAAGAATATTTCCATTAACATACGAAATATTTCAGCTTTGAATACTTTAGTTTATGCATAATATTTTTTTCTTTGAATATAATTTAAATACAATAATGTCATAGATCTAGTAAGAAGCTTAACAACGTAGATTCTTTTCAAAACACCTAATATTTCTGAAAAAAAAAAAAAAAACATTATGAGAGAAATTCATTTTTAACAGCCTTAGATATTCGCATGCTTGAAAAGCCGAGCACAAATTCTGCCTATTATCTGAAAAGCTTTAGGCACTTCAAAAACCATGCTACTGAAATAAAAGCCAAGCCATAAAAACGTGGGAAAGAAAACACTTGTTCAAAAACTACATCTTCTACAAAATTAAGGATTTCTATTTTGCTGGAAGGTATCGCTTTCGGAATCGTGCCAGGAGTAGTCGTTTTTACTTGTGAACAAGTTGAATTTTTCGTTCCTATCAATCCATTTTTTTCATAAGTGCTTTCTAGATCTTGCCTTAGAAGTTTAGTCTTAAATAAATGATCCTCAGGAAGGTCTCATATTGATAAGGTTTGAGTACACGTGGTTTATTACCTTTATGTTTTCTTCATATATATCATTAAATGTTTTTCCTTGATTTGTTAGTTTACTTTCCAGTAAATATTTCCATTTGTTTACAGATCATCACACATTTACGTGGATTCAGAAGAAATAAAAAGTATGAATGAGGTCACCATTTTGTTTTCTTTTTGCGAATTTTTCCCTATTTTTTCCATTTTTTTAATCTAAGTTTTAAATTGTTATACTAATTACGAACTTTTTTCTCTCTTTTAACAAACCAAGCAATGAAAAATTCAATTTCAGGCATTTCTTTAGTATTTTATGTAAGTTTCCATCAATGTTTGCAAACAAAACTAATTCATAAGTTTTTTAAGCATTTTCATGATGCTTAATACACATATACAATGAATAAAAGATGAAGGAAGATAATCAAAATTATTTATTGCAATCCATTATTTCCCTTTACATTAAATTAACTATTCGTATTCATTAAATATGTATAACAGTTTTTTCTTCAAACCATAATTATACAACAGTATTTTTCATTTTTATATTAGTAACCAACTGGATGTATAGGATATCGAATCTTAAGTAAATCGAATTTAGTGTATTCTTTGAAATATATTTTTTAAAAGAGTACATTTTGAAAGTATACAATTATTTAAAATAAGTATGCATTTTAACCTTATTATTGCAATTATCTATAGTTTCCTTCCCATAATGGTTATTAGTTCTATTTATATTGAAGAATACTAATAAAATAATTAATCTGGATAGTTTTATTTGCCTTTGTATTTTCATTGAGTTTATTCACAATTATTCATAAATTGTTTAAAATTGAATAACTGTGCAAATGGAAAGATATTTTATTGATCTTTTCCAAAATAAATGAAACATCGTCAAAATCAACAATTAATAGCTAGAATAAATATTTCTAAAATAAAAAAATGCATAATCTATTTAAAATACTTTACATTCAAGGATAAGGAATGCATAAAATCATTCTGTTAAAGACGAAATTATTTCCACCGAACTATCAATAAGTTACACATGTTTTATAAAATATTTTTTCAATGTTATTATAAAAATTAATAAATTTAACGCTACCTATTTTATTCAACTATTAATAATGAACCACTATATATTTTCACTATAATATTTTATTTAAAAATACTTTCTTAGATTATATTTAAATGTAGCAATGTATCTCACGGCTCTAATCATTTTTTAAAATTCACTATGCGTGGTTATTTTATGGATAGTCAACCATTTTTAGCTTCCCAACAACAATTAATAAGTGTTGGAAATTCCTCATGCAAGTAACATCAGAAATGCAACAGGTTTATTTGTTCAAAAGTGGAGAAACTGAACTTAATTCCTTTCTCTTTGATGAGTTTGATATCGATTCTTGCTCACTGTGACTGTAAGCAAATCCTTGCCCTCTGGAAAATTCGTACATGCTATCCAAGATTGAGTTCCATTATTTATAATAAATACTTTTATTTTCATAATTTTCTCATTTCAATCTACTAATTATTGTCAATTGAAAATAGTTGAATGGGATATAACATATGTTAACATTACACGACATTTATACTACAATCGAATTGATATGTTATATGCAATTGTTAGCATGTTCCTTAAAAGCATTGTACGAATTGCATAATAACGTTCTAAAAGGTGGAATTTCAAATTTTATTTCTGCTGCTGTTTTACATGTGATAAGTATAGCTTACCTAGTATAGAATCTAGAAATTATTGGCAGAAATTAAACTTTAAACAAAAAACCTGAAAAATACTTTAGTCCATATTAATAAATGCTTGTATTCTAAATTAGGTAAGAAAGTATTAATATTTATTCATGAGTTCTTATTAACTAAAATGATATAACTTATTTAAATGAATTAATTTTCCAATTTTCCTACACATCTTCAACTTTGAAAAAAGCTGCAAACTTTCCTCTGATTATTTCATTTTTTGTATGAAACTATTTTAATTTAATTGTATGTACATTTATCTTAACGAAATGTTAATGATTATTTTAATTTCCAAAAGCTTGAAATTTATCGATTATTATGTATTTTCTAGATACTTCAAATAAAATATATTAAGAAAGGCTTATAAATATCAACCAAAAATTTATATATATATATATATATATATACATACATTAAAAACTTAGAGAATGTTTTGAAGATATTTATATATATACATAAAATGTATATATACATATAAATATCTTCAAAACATACTCTAAGCTTTCTGGCTAAATTAAGTTTTATTACGTATGTTGCTTATTTGACATATCAAGAAGATGGGTTGAGAAGCCGACTTCATCACTAAATAAAATTTTTTCATTTGTTTATGACTCGTAAGTTTGCTTTGATCTTTTCAATTGCTACCAAAAATAGTGAACTTTTCCATGATTGTCTCGGAATAAATATCTCATTTTGTGCTTACAATTTCATTTTTAGCCACAGTTCTTAGATAAACTAATAAAGAGTGATTCATATATATCTTGGTATTAAAGTTAAAAAATAACGAATAAATGGTTTTTCAGTTTTGATTTTTACTTTTCAAACTTTTTAGCTTAACTGTTTTCACTCGACAATTATACGAGTCAATGTAATTCAACAATATTACTTTATCCGAACATTTCATTGTAGTTGGGATATGTTAACATAGTAATAAATAAACATGGTGATGATACAATATTGAAAATTGGGAATAAATATATATTTATTCCCTTCACAATGTAAACATATAAATTCTTTATTAAGGTTATTTAATTTGCTAAAAATAAAAATCTAGATGAATGCATTTTATTAAGAGAACATTACAGTTCACATTTATTTTATTTACATTTTCGGAAAGGTCAAGAGGAATGGTCAAGAATGTGTGCTACACAGAGTAAAGACATTACTTTCCAGTTAATGATGATGGTTTTAAGAATCTGTTGGGGTAGTAACACAGCTGATGCGATTATTCGAGAAATGGCTTGTTTCCACCAATTGCAGCACTTTTACAGAATGTAAGCTAAGAGGAGCGCAAGTGGACTGTTTTATGGAGAACGATGGAAGCTACACTAAATCCATTTTGTCCTTCCCTTTTAGTGCAGCTCGATTCGAGGTTTATGAGCAGAGATAAATACTATCATAAGAATTCCACTTAAGATATTTTTTTGTAAGTTTAGTATCAGTAACGATTTTACTGCTTCAAAGTTTGAAACTGCTCATTTTTATCGTATATTTTACTTTCGATTTCTTGAAAACTTTTCTTACTGAAATGTGTTTAGCGATGCAATTAAATTTAATTGGAAAATATTATACCAAACACGTTTTAAATTCAATATCTAGGTTTCTCATTTTGTTAAATAACTACATGTAAATTAAATTTTTCAAGTTTTGTTTCAAAATTAATAATTAATTATAATTTTCTAATAAATTAATGTTTCGACATAACAAACTGAGATAAAAAAAATTTATTTTTAACTACAAATTAATTCAATATATTTTGATTTTTATTTCGTTCTTTTGAAAAAAAAGCAATAGATAAAAAATATTTCTTATAATTTCTGATGTTAAATTTTTAAGTAGTTGTACCTATGTGTGCTCATAGTATAACTCTTTTCAATTTATAAAAAAAAATATGTTTTTAAGTAATTTCATCTTATTTGTTTGTGTGTGTGTGAAATAGTTTAATATTTGTGATTCAATTTATTAATAAAAATATGTGCATTTAAGTCAGTAAATAATATAATAATGTATTTTATTAGATCATATTCATTTTTATTTATTTTTAAATAAGAAAATTTAAAGAAAAGCATTTTCATGAATTTAAATCTGTAAAAATTATTATGATTTTACTATTTTATTTGCTTTTAACTGTTTTAAAAAAATAGATAAATTATTTCCTTCCATATTCTCATAAAAATAATTTGCTATTCGGAGTAAAGGAAGATCTTTTATCCTAAAAAATAAATAGTTTTTTGATAGTGAATTTGTCATTCCTTTTCAAATTCTTCACATCTAAAATTTCTCATAAAAAATTAGAAAAAAAAAAGAAAAAGCACAAAAGATTTCAATAAGACTTTTTTACAGAAAAATTTTATGAATTTAAAAAGTATTCAAAATAGTTACGTATACATAAATAATATTCTACCATACACTACAGCTTAAAAGTTCTTTGAAGAAATTTTGAAAACAAGTTATTTAAAAAGCTTATCTGCAAGGACGAAATAACAGAAAAAAATTCACTGAAATCTTTTCTCTTTTCCTTCATCAAACCGCATTCTTTTTATTTTTTAAAAAAATATGCTTTACTCCAATGAACCATGTAGTTCCTATGGAGTTCTTTAATGACAGTTACCGAAGAATTCGCTCCCAAATTGCATTTTCAGAAAGCAGTTATGATCGTAGACGCTTAAAATCTTATTTTTAGTAGAAGATTTACAATCTTCGTATCAGATACTATTGCGGTGAACTGACAAAATGTTCCGAATTCAAAACTCTTACTATAATCAAAATTTAAAAGTATATCATTCAGTTGTCCGAGATAAGAACTTTTCGGAGAACTTTATGTTATGAATAAATTATTTATTTTCAGTAAGAACAAGTATTTATAAATTTTGGAAACTGAACTAAAAGTTGATTGATTCAAATTCCTTCTTTCCCATTTTAGCAATAAATTTTCATTTGAGAACTTTAAAGCTTAGTTTGAAGACTTTTTAACAAGTTTAAAGAAGATATAAACTTTTTATATATAAATTGAATTGGTATTTCATAATTAGTAATTATGCTTTCCCAGTGTATTTCATGTATTTCCTTAACTGAATTCACTAAACACTAACAAGAAAAATCCCATATGATTTTACATTCAATTGAGCTCCATTTTAAGGTGTTGTATTAAAATTCACGATGTGTTTATATTCTATGAATAACAGTGATTTATATGTTTAGAAGAATTTCATCAGTAACATTTCATTTTCATGAATTTTGCCCATTTTATAATATCTTGATAATTTATTAATATTATAAATTAAGCAAATTTTGTTTTGAAACATTTAATACACTTTCTTTATAAATAAATTTTAGAAGAAATTTAATATTTTACTTTTAAAATACATACCATAATAATTGCGAAAAACAGTTTGATTTGAAATTAATCTAGTCTATGCACTTCTAAATGTCTTTATTTGAAATACACTTTTTGAATTTAAGCTTAATTAATGTTAAAAAGGACATAGTTAAGTTTTTTTTTAGTTGTTATATGTACATGCGTATAATTGAAACAAGGAAACATTTGTTCATTTTAATTAAATTAACTACACATTATATTAAATGAAATGAAATTATTAAACAACTATCTAACAGAGAATTCACAAGAGATTTTAAAGACCTTTTATGATTTATTTAATTAAAATAATTTTAAAATATATCCTTAAAAAGAGATTTTGCTATAGATTTATTCTTCAAATAAATGCATATCCCTTTCGATGTGAGTTACATAATATACAAATTAAAATTTTTAGTTATGTAATTTTAATTTATGTATTATCTAATTAGTTATGTAGTTAAAAAAATCGTAGTTTCTATTATATTTAATTTTTTATCAATAAAACAGTCGCAGGTAAGTTAGCACTACAGCACATATATTTTCAAAGGTATTTAAAATGACTGATGAAAATTAAACTTTCCAGTTTCATACTTTTTAAAATAATCAAAAATATTCTATTTGTTATTAATAGTGAGTGGGTTGAATTTTTATTTTAGTGTGTATTCATATATTTCTTACTCTAATTATTTTAATATGTTGGTCTCGCTGTTGTAGTATATTTCCTTTTTAGCCATTTCAACATTTTAATCAAACAATAGTGACAGTTAAATATATTTTTTCTATTAAAAATACACGTACATTTAAAATCATTGTTATTTAAAAAAATAAGCTGGATTCTGGAATCAATCTTTGCATATTTTTGTATTCGTATACAAACAATGAAAAATCACTGAATTTTTTAAAGATAGATGACGTAATTTGATTGTAACAAAAAGATACGAAAAAATGTATTCAGTTAAAAAGCAATCCAATTTTTATTCTAAAAGTTTTATATATTTTTAATGTTATTTCAGGGTTGTGAGAGCTGGTCTTTGTTTCTTGTAAATATATATAAAATAATACGAGTTGATATATGAAAATAAATAAAATCTTAGATAATAAACTGCACTAAGTATAAAATACGTAATATAAAATAAGATAAAAAAAAAGCATGTACGAATTTAGGAAATGTAACAACAATATTATTTTACAAATATTTAATATTTTAAACACATTTTGGTAATTAATTAGAATTTTTTGCATTAATGGAAAGCAATAGCGTTCAGAATAACTGTAAAAAATGAAAAACACAATATATTAATCTTGTGCTTAAGCAAAAACATTGTGATAATAAAACTTTAAAAATTAAATAATTTGAACTACAACGATCTTTCAATTAATAAAGATAGAATTTAGAAAAAGATGCAACCTTAAAAGCATCACATGACCACGATAAAAATTTGCAAGTAACTCTGATATTTTTAAGTGATTTCTGAGAAATGCACCATACTTCATCTCATTTCATCCATCATAAATATTACTCAGTTACCACAAAGTCTTGAGAAACTATATTTGTTTAATATATTAATCTAATAGTAGATTAGCAAGAAAAAATTACGTTATACTTCTACAAATTGAAAATTTGAGTTTCATTGTTAATTACATGACATCTTTTATTGTATTTTACTTTGAACTTATTCTTCCTTCTTTTCAATAACAAGTGTAATGTTGCAATACTAATGTCGTAATTACAATACTAATGTCGTAAACATTAATTTACAATACTATTGTCGCAATTTTTAATTTTCCAATGAAATTTTATTTTAATTTTATATTTTATGGTTGCAACATAATTATTGTATGAGAAATCAGTGATGCTAAGCACTAAGTGTTTTCCGAACTTTTCTCAATTATTGTAACGAAATCTTGTATTGTAATGAAATTTATTTTTACGTTTCATATTTTAATGTTATTAAACTAAATTCAGTACTAAATTCAGTTAAAAAAAAGTTTTCCTTTTAAAAGGGAAATTAATAAGGATTTTATGAAAATTTTACGAGTAAAAAGTAAATAAACGATTCTTATGTAAAGTAATATTCTATAAGAAAAGTACAATAAAGAGACCTTATTTTCGGATTATTCAAGGCTAAAGTATTTAGAAATACAGCAACACATTCACTGTTGAACGTGATATTTTATATATACAGGAGATTCTCTTCATATTTTAATTACATAATCAGTATTCATAAATCAGAACCAAACAATTAAAATCCCGCATGTATTTTCAATTTCATAAACCTATAAAAGCTATTATTTATCATTTCGAGCTTAATTTATGTTTATGACACTATTGTATGAGAAATAAGTGATACTAAACACTTAAAGAGTTTTGAAAACCTCAGTCGATTAAATTTGGTACTCAGCAAATTTTTAAGCTCTCTTTATAGATAGAAATGATAATTTAATCCGTGTTTCGAATCGCCATTTATTCTCAAAACAGAATGAAAATAGAAGCATCATTACGAAGAGAATGATACGTGAAGGAATGTTGGATAATTATACTATAAAATGGATGTAATTTATTCAGAATGGAACACTTGCCAGAAATTATTTTTAAATCAATTCTAGGAAAAAAAAAGAGGAAAACATTTTAAAGCAATAAAATATTAACCGACTGTTTTTATTATTTTAAAATATTTTTCACTTGTGTCTGGCAAAGCTTCTTAACGATAATTTTCGTATTTGATTCCTATTTACTTACTTCAAACAATAGTAGTAAACATTAATTTAATAATTTTTATGAAAGAAATTCTACAGAACTTTGTGTATTTTTATTATTTATAAAAGTTTTCTTTGTTAAATAATAAAAATAATTATTTCATACAAATGGAACTAAAGTTAAAAAATAATTACATTTTATAGAGATTAGTTTTCAAATATAAAAGATATAATATATAACACTATCAAGGTGTTCTTGTAACAAATCTATAATACATCAAAGTGTTAATTTTTCTATTAAGTTCATTTAATATATCAAAACTAATCAAGATTTAATAATATATTCTTAAGTGTTTTTTTATATTATAAAATTTTTAAGTTATAGCAAAAAAAAATACACACTTAATTTTAATTCGTATTTTAAATTATTTATATTGATGAATAAAATTATATTATTTTAATTTCCCAAATTTTAATATCTTAAACATTTGTAACTTTAGTACCATTAGTTTTGCGTATATGAATTTGTTTTAGCAAACTATTGCAACTCAATGGTGTACATAACTCAATGGTTATGAAATACGAATTCTAAAACTAAATATGTGTAAATTTATTAATAATCTTATGTTCTTTACTAATTAAAATGTTTGTAATTTGTGTAATCTGAGTAAAAGCAAACATTTCGTTAAAAGCATTGTATTTTTGATTATTTAGTTACATCTGTCTGCATTAAGGTTTTAAATGTTTTTACTCAGTTATATAAAGTCCAATAAAATCCATAATATTAAATGTGAATCAGTATACATAGATAAAAATGTAAGTAATGCATTTACTAGAATTTGTCTTCAACAAAGTAACCCAAGCATGCTATTTCTTAATCAAGTTCTTTAATTCTTCATCTGTGTAATTTGCAATATGTTAATAGTATGGTGAATAGTCTATTTTTAAAATAATCATGAAAAATTCAGCAAAAGCAAAAACTATTTAACAAAATTAATTTATCTTAAATTCTATTATTAAACTTCAACAAACTCTTCTAATTTCAGATTCTACTTGCATTATTTACATTTTTAAACAGTTCATAAAAAAACGCTATTTTAAAAAGATGTTAAATAATTATTTTTTAAAGGTTCTAATCTTGGTTTAAAAATCTCAGTGAAATTTTAAAGGATTTTTTTTTTATTTTTTAACATTTTAGTATTTTTATTACTAATTTTAAGATTAAAATTAGACGTATATAAAAGAATTTACTTTTTTTTTTATATACACCCTATTTTTAATCTTCTATAGTTTATTATATTCAAATGAACCAAATTAAATTTTGATTATATTTGTGTATCTTGGTTTTTTATTCCTTCAACCTAAAGATAGGTCAGAATAAATTTCCAGACTTAGCTTTAGAACCCTGCGTTTTGTTTATACCTTAAATTTATGTACTGCACTGACTATATTCTGTTATATGAATATATATTATATGCACTCCTCACTCTTCGAATAAAATTTCCTTTTATTCTTTTCTATTTACTAAAGACTTGACATTTTCTTCCTTTTATTTAGGGGGTTTTATTTTCAATGATGTTTCGCATTTGCTTAGAATGGTATTTAAAGCTTTAAATTTCAAGGAAGAATTCTTAACTTTCCTTCTTTTTTCAAAAAGTAAAATTTTAAAGAAAACGAGATGGAAAAATATACCCAGATGTTCACATAAATACACTTTTCCTGCCAAGTACCTATACTTCATACTGCAGGCAAATAAATAAATTATAACTAGATAATAAATGTTTCTTGTATTTTATAATACTTTATGTGAAAACCAATATTTTATTTTAAAACAAATATTTGTTTGGTTTTTATTATTTTATTGATAAAAACTTAAAATTACTTAGGTGGTATAGAATTTAATAAATATGTGTTATCCATATACATTTTATAATACTTACTGTGAAAACTAATATTTATTCTAAAATTAATATTTGTTTGATTTTTATTATTTTATTGATAAAAACTTAAAATTATTTAGGTGGTATAGAATTTTTTCACACTCTTTATTATTCAAATTTTCTTTAATCTAAGGAAAATTACTTTATGTAGTGATAGATAAGAAATTGGCTGCATATTTTTAAATTTTACATTAATATATCTTATGAAAGTTTTTAATAAGATTCTTTATTAAAGTTATCTGTTTAAACCTTGAAATTACTATTTTATTTTCCTTTTTATGCTGTAGAGTTTTTAAATAGAATCAAGTTCTGAAATGTAAAGAAAAATGTTTGAAAGTGTTTGCATTTACTTTCAATCGTGATTTTTATTTAAATATCTAATTATTAATATTAAATATTGACATCCTATGGAAAATTACTCGCATTACATAGATTCTAAATTATTTCCATATGCTTATAAAAGTTATATATTTCTGATGATTAACTGACGTTTCTCAATAGTTATGACTCATTGAACTCTTTTGTTGTGAAGATTGTAAGTTATCAGGAAATCGGATTTGTTAAATTTTGGTACGTCAAAATCAGTTTTTTATAATGAGAGTCGTGTGTGATTACGGACACGAGACTAGAAAAATCTTATAACATTTGTTACCTTCAGAGCTAAGACTATGCTTGTTACATAATTAAACAATGATTTAAAACAAAATTATTCAAATGCACAACTGAGACTGCTTATAAAATTTTCATGGAAATTTTTAAATGATTATTAACTAACTGCAACACATGTTAAAAATTGTCACTTTTCAAATTAGAGAATCGCATTTCGATGAAAATTAACATATTAAAAATGTAAATTTTTAGTTAATCTAAGCGATCTGCAAAGTTATTTGAAAAATCTAAAATAATCAAAATTAAAATTAAGGAAACTTAAATGAGTAAATAAAAAGCTAAATATCAAGAAATAAAAAATTCTATAACGTTTCCTTTATAACAGTAGTCATCTAGTAAAATGGCACATAAAATTTATTTTTAAATATTTAATCATAAACTGTAATAATTACTCAAGGCAAAATAAACGTAATAATCATCTAGATGAGTTGCGTTCCAATTTCACTGCATTTAAGAAACATTTATTTTCAATTCAAAGTGTATAATAATCATATAACATTTTCTATTTTTATGTAAATAAATGTTTATTAAAAAATTACATGTTCCTCAATATAATACAATGAATATTTCTTCAAAAAATACAAATAATCATGTCAATAAAATAAGAAAAATAAATATTTTGCTTAGCTAAAATCAATAATGTAATTTTAATAACAATAAACGCACCTGAGGAATTTACATAAGTATAATGTTATGTAAATTTAAAAATATTTTTCAAGGTAGAAAGCTTGAAACAAATTTTAAAATAATATATTTATGACTCATGTGAATGAATTTTTAAACTTTTTTGCCAAACATAATATTATATTCAACATAATAGATTAATATTTTATTTATTAAGTAGATACTAAATAAGGAATTAGTAAAAATTTACTTATTACTGTATTTTCACTTTACTTGAAACTTTACTTTATTTGAAATATAATAAAATTATAAAAACAACTAACTGTGTTTTATATGAGAATGAGAATCTAGTTTCAAAGAACCCTGAAATACCTGAGTTGAATTAAAGATTCTTAGAACTGAGCCCTAAGAATCTTTAATATTAAATTAAAGCATTTTAGTTGTTACAGTAAGAAAAATAAAAGAAATAATGCAGACTTATGTGATCATGTCTGATATATTTGAAATGGGGTATCTGACATATAATAAACGTATTAATATACTATAAAAAATTGAAAAAAGGAAATCTTAAGAAATTATTTTTAAATTTTATTTGAAAGCTCTTAAAAGTATTACGTTATTTTAAAACATTGAATAAATAAATTACTTTTTCATTTAAATTTAGATCGAAAATTTTTCATGGTGTGTAAAAGTATTTTTACAACCAAGGATTTCAACCATTTGAATAAAAGGATTCTACTTCCCTTTTCCTTTATATTTTCTCGAAAGGTGTTTTTAATTTTGTTCATTTTTAAAGCGAAATCTATGACATTTCTCACTTTCATTCTATGAAAAACTTATTAGCTTTTGTTTTATTTTGCTCATGATGGAAGAGCTTAATTAGAAATTCTGTATCTCATTATCTTGAGCAGTTCTTTTAACATATATCGAATTTTTTTCCCGTGTAAAGCATACATAATCAGCTAATCTTCTATTTCATGAACATTTTTCATTGAAACTATTCTATTCTTCAGCTGAATGATCAGCAATTTAGTCCGAAAAAGAATGTTGATTAGTTTAGACCGCATGTCAAAAGAAAAAAGTTCTATTTCCATTTGAAAAACACAGTTTATTGAATGACCATTACCAAATACTTTTCTTTATAAATATGTTTTGGATTTGTGGTTATCAGCAGTAATAAAATTCCCTTATTGGTTCAATCAAGTTGAATTACCACAAAGGGATTTTTTTAATAATTTGTATTTCGATGACTTATAATTTCCCGAAATCAATCATTTATAGCTATTTGTGTCATACTTAGTAGTTTGTTTCTCTGTACTTCAGTATTTCAGTACTTTATTAAAATTCGTCCAAGGAACTTCAGAAGTGGAAACTAAACGATCTTAAATTCTTTATCAATCGAAGCTTTTCTGCTGAATAATTTCTTTGAAATCATCATAAGACTTTTGATGGTATTTTACGAATTCATTTACTTCTTATTGTTCTCCATGAGGAAAAAAGTTCGAAAGCCTTTTTTAATTTCCCAATAATCAATTTTACTCAGCATTTTTTCTTCGTTCAAGTGATTCATTATTTTTTTCAATTTTTCTTTCTAGCTTTCAAAAACTACAGTTCCTGTTTTCTAATTTTTGCAACAAGAATTTGAAATGTGCTTCATATGTTTAATTTCTTTTCCTAAAAGATTTTTATTTTATTTTAAAAAGATTTTTATTTTATTAATGAATTAATTCTAATTTAACAAAATAAATTAACTATTGGTCGGTTTAAATTATTTAGAGGGAATATTTAATCCAAGTTAAACATAATTCTTATACTTTAAAATATAGAATTTTTTAGTTATTAAAATTTTGAATATTTTTATATCATGGAAAAATATAACAATTTACTCATTATTTTAAATATTATACAAAAACTGATTTTACAACAAGAATATTTTCTGATTTAAAATATTTTAGGTTATCTTGTTAAAATTAACATTTCATTTTTATACTCTAAAATGCATTTATTAGACACATTTGAAATGCCACCATAAATAGTTGCTATTTCTTGTCAGAATAGAAGAAAACTTCAGCAAAATAAAACTGTTTTTCACGATATATATATGAATGATATCATTATTTATATATTGTAGGATAGGGATAAAAATCCATCAAAAATGTAATGGATGATACCTAGCTTTTCAGATCTCGATCTTCCAGAAAAGATCAATACTATCCCCCCTATCAAATGTTCTCCGGTTCCATGATTCCATTAAACAGGAATTGCATTTCGTAAAGAAAGATATATTATCTATCTTCTTCAAATGTATTGGCGGTATGTACTTAAGCCTACTCTTTCTTTGGTGATGCAAATAAAAATTTAACTGCTAGTAATACCAAAAAAATATATTTTAAAGAGTTGCACCAAGAAATTTTTTACACACTAACACTGTCTCTCAAATAATAATCACACGGAAGGGACATGATTTAATCTACAGTAAAACACGTTTTTTCTGTTTTTAGCATTTCAAGAGAAATTTGGCCCAAAAGATTCGTTCATTAAAATTAGAAAGACCATATGATACTGGAAAGTTGATTTTTTTTGTCTTAGCATATTAAATTGGAAACCATTGCTTTTGGTATCAATGATTTTATTAATTAAATATGAAGCATACTTTTAAATATTCCCTAACTTTATGTTTAGAGAACTTTAAAGTTAGAATATATCACTGGCATTTTTGCCGCAAAAACGTTTGCATTATTTTATTAAACGTAACAATATAAAATTTAGAGCAAATTAGAGCTTTTAAATAAAATACCATTGTCGATACTTAAGGAAATATTAATATAAATATTGATTATAATAAACGTTTTAGAAAAATCATTGTATTTTTCTATTTTTTTCTTTTTAATCTCCTAGGTATATAGGATAACAAATTATTTTAAAATGGTACCAAATATAAGAAATATATTTTTCAATTTTATTAAGAAATAGCACATTATGGAAAAACATAAATTTATGAATCTTGTAACATAAATGTTAATGGCTGAAACACTTTATAATCATTGTAAAATGTTTCAATTATCAAATTATTTATAGTCTTTTTAAATAACAATATGTATATTATTTTTGTGTGTAATGCAGTTTGGTGTCTTTCCTTTATTTAAGCAAAATAAAGTTAAAATAACAAACTGAAATATATTTGCACAATTCAGAGTAATAATTGTTATTTATATTTCAATCAATTCCTTTTACATACTTGAAAATTCTCATTTTTGGGAGTATTTCTTACGTAAGACAATTTAGCAAATTAAAATTTAGAGTGGTTGATTTTTAATTTTGCTTTGATCTTCCTCATTTTAATTAAATGCTTTGCTATAATGCAATTAGTTCTATCTAAGTTAAGTAATTTGGGGAAAAACATTAAAGCTAAATATTTTCTCTTTCCACTTTATTTACCCTGTTTTATCTTCAGCAGTAAGAAACAAAAGATTATTTTAATACTTATCACACAAAGTACAAGATTCTTTCTATATGCTTCACCGAAGTAAAAGAAAATCTTTCGTGTTTGTACTGAATAAATTGGATTACAACCGAAATGACAAGAAAAATCTCCAAGGTATTTTTGTAAAACTTTAGAATGTTTGACGCTTTAGAGAAAAATTAATACGTGTTTATGTTCCGGGCTTCTAATTTTAAAATATGTTAATTTTTTTTCTTTTACGGATAACTTAAAAAAAACATTATACAAATCTTTACTAAAGGTTATGTTTTAATGATAAGAAGATATATTTTTAAAACAATAACATCAGAATTTAATTATATTGCTTTAGAATAAATTGCTAAAACAAATTGCATATGTAAATATTATACAAATCTTTATTGAATGATAAAAGTTTGCTTTAAATGAAAGCACAAAAATGTATTCAATATTGTTTACATGCTCGCTTATTTTACTGTTATTTTTTTATTAATATTCAAATTAGAAATTTAATAAATGTTTTTGAACTCAAATCATAGAGTTTTTTTCTTCTTTTAAAGAGAAATTAATTCTGTAAACATTTTTTTTAAATTATATTTTACATTTTTCATTTTTAATTAAAATTATAAGAAAGAATTTTGCAGTAATTATTTTGCCACACAATTTTTTCCCAATTAAAATATCAAAATTTAATTTTATAGGTATTTTCAATTCTTTTCATGTGTTTCATCTTGGATTATTGAAATAGCGCTTTGGTTTCTATTTTTCAATTTAAATTAAGGTATTTTGATTCATATTAAATTTAGAAATATTTTCGATTCATCTTGCATAATTAAAAAAACTCATAGCCAAAATTAAAATTTTCATTATTCGCAAAAATAAAAGATGTTTAAAAGGAAATATTAAATGCTTAAGAAATAGTGATTTTTAGTTCTTGGTAATCCTTTTAAAATTTAATTTAAAGATATTTCCCCATTCACATTGTTAGATAATTCCAAAAACTGAATAATCGATTACTTTGTCATGAGAATTTTCTATCTTTAATTAAAATTTTTATTAGTTTCTTATGTTTGTTCAACAATATTAATAACAAATATTTTTTAATCTCAATTATCATGAAAAATGTCTATATAAAAGAAAACTCACATTTTCTTCAAATTTTGTCCAACACATCATGTTTATGCTTGTTTGAGGATAACATGCGATTCTTATGAGCTATTCAACATTCATACATTTTTAATTTGTAATATAATATTCATTTACATGAGCCATTGAAGTACGAATCATAATTTTAATATTTAATAAAACAAAGATTTTAACCTTTACCGCTGACATTAGTAAGAATGTTACATTTAATACTATTTACAGTGATATCAGGAAAAGATATTAAAAAACCAAATGAAATTTTTACATGCCATTTGAAGTGTAAAAAATTCCAAAAATGATATTTCTATGATATTCAACCCTATTCAAATTTTGAATAATAAAGAATTTTTTTGATTTTTATGATTGATTTTGCTAGAGATGAAAGTTAATATAAAATTCGATAAGAAAAATATTGTTAGTTCATTTAATTAATAAAAATTTCTATATTCCAAACGATTTTTTAAAGTTTTGTAATTATTATTGTATACAATGAAAGTTTTTGACAAATTTAAAAACAGTTACTCCTATTAACTTCATTGCACAAAATTAAGTTAGCAATTGAATATTTTAAAATAACATGTATTTTCTTCGAATAAGACCACATATTGTATCATGCAAAACGTATGATTCTTAGCATCAATGTTTGATAATAAAATAGTAGTTTTTCCTACTTTTTTCCTTATTTTGTTTCAAAATTATGAATTTAATTCTTGTTATAATAGTTATTATATTTTTGTTATTATAGTTCTTGTTCTTATTATAAGTTCTGATAGTGAAAATATATTGTGTAGAAAAGCACAGTATGTTACTGAGATAAAAGAAATACCATAGCTATAGAAATCTTTAAGGGATTAAAATCAGTTCTTAAACTTATAAATAGCACTTGAGATATTAAATTTGGAAACCCACTAAAAGTTTTAAACAGCATGATCTGTGCAAAAAATGTTAAATATTTTTAAATTAGAAATCAAATTATAAAATGGAACATCAAATTCATCATGTGAGGAAATAATCAGAAATTTTTTTTGAAGTTTCAGCGGAATAACTAAAAAATGTTTAATATAAATAAAATTTTTGCATCAAAGTAGGAAAGAATTACTTCAAAACTTCAGTTCTATAATTTTTTAAACATTTAAACAGTTTCGTTTCAAATATTATAAAAAATAACATATAATTGGTGCATGAAACTCTTAAAAAGTATATCATAGTATCATGATAAAAGATTGTCAGAAACAAAAAAATAATCTACCAAGTCATCAAAAATTCATATAAGGATACATTTATTGTAAAGATATTTTAAGTGGCATAAATATGTATTTTTAATAGAATATAGCCAATGATATAATAAGTAAAACACAATTTGTATAAAATTTATATAAAATTAAAACTTTTTAGGGTAAAAGAAAAGTAAAGGAAACATTCTAGATCTTCAATTACATCGTTATAACATGTATAAAAAACAGTGAACTAACATCCATCTTCCTAATCAAAGACAAAAGCAAGCTATAAATTGTTTTCTGTCAACGACAGTTATAATTGATTGTATTATAGAAAAATACAGAACAAACTTTATTAGAACACTCAAATTGTTTGTTCCTAAGAAGTACAGGGAGAGATCTAATTACAGTCTAATTCCTCTTTAAAAGGATAAGTTTAGAAATATTTATTAGATCTCTAATCCCATACTTATTAATAAATTTAAAACTATTCAACTTTATTTATTTTTTAACAAAAATTAATATTGTACTGCTTAAAAAATTGGTATATTATTATGTATGGTTATATAAAATTGGTTTTCTCTGACATTAACATTTAATTAAAGTTACTTGCAATGATATTAGAAAAAAAATTAATTAATTTTTCTAATTGACAATAGAAGCATTTGTTAGTATGTAACTAAATTTTTCTCAATCATGAGTGTGTAAATGTCTAGAAATTATTCCATTTAAATATCATTTTCGTGATTAAGACAATAGTTATTTCGTAATTAAAATTACAAAATATCTTGCTTGTTAATCGTAGATTTTAAACTAGCCTGTCAGAATAAAAATGTTTCAACAGGTTATGGTTACAAAAAATAGTACCATGGCATAATTTCATCACATTTTGATCCCTTAAAAACTAAATTAATCTTATATTTCAACACAGCCTCCGTGAGATCAAGGACTACAACCTATATCTGTTTCCTTGACCTAGGACCCTAAGGGACGAAGCATACGACCCTGTTAAGAAGTTAACCTAACGTGGAACCCACAGTATTTAGTTCTCAAGCATGTTTGGTACTCAGTTTTCTCGACCCACTGAACGGTTGAAAAGATGAGTCGACTTAGTCCAGCCTAAGGAGTCGAGGCTCGGACCAGTGCTTTGAATGCACGAAGCACAGCCATTATGCGAATGGGCATATATTCCTTAAAATATGAATAAGATTTGATAAATAAAATTTTTATTCAGATACACTATATAGAAACATAAAATATAATTTTTTCTATTATTCAAAAATATTGTATCTTTTCTGAGGTACAAACTTCAAAACTTTAATGAAAAAATTAAGAAGCGCAAACATATAACAGTGAAATCATGAATACTTCATATGATAGGAATGGTAAAATAAAAACTTTCATACATTAGCTGAAAATATTTTTGTTATAATATCCTTTATACACTAAATATTTCCAAGATTCTTGCACATTGACATATAATTCGATAAATAAGCATCGTTCTTTAATTGTTTGATAAAATTTGGTATTAACTAACATTGAAGTTTAAAATAACATATTTCTATAAGAATATATATCATGCCAAATAAATAAGGAACATAATTATTTTACAAGGTAAAATTCCCAATTTAAATTATTTTAAGGAACACTTTTAGAGATTTAAACCTCAGCCCATCTTTTGAATCAGTTGTAATTAAGAATAATTCAAATTTATTTAATTGAAGGAGAACGTGAATTGAAATAATTTGTTTGATACTCAGATATTGAGTGGTGATGAATGCTTTAAAACAGCAAGAATTCCATTATTTATTTTGAAATTCAAAGGGTTGAAAGAGAGTAGAATAATTCTAACTGCTTTCAACATGCATTCCTAGCCCTTTTGTTAGAAAACTTTCGGTTATTCGAATTTATGAATAACATATTTTACCATACATTTAATATTTATCATTCATTAGAATTAAAATAATTAATTAATTATTGAGAGTATTTAATAAACCTATGATAAACGTTTAAAAATTTTAACATCATCTCTAATTATAAATTTATATTTAAATAATCATAGTAACATTAATATTAATACAAATTTATTATCGTTTAAGATTTTATTTAATAATTATAAAGAACTTTTGCAGCTTCATGATATAAAACATAAAATACCTATTTAAATGGCTATAAGTAATGTGATAATATTAAAATAATAAATAAATTATAAACGTAGCCTTTATATAAACCAACAACAGTATCAATAGTTTGGTAAAATATTGATACTGTTATTTTATTTTACAAAAACTAATCTTTCATAAAATGACAGAAAAGTTTGAATTGTTTTGTTTTTGTCACTAAAACTAGGAAGTAAAATAAATATTTACTATCAGAAAAATTAGAAAAGAAATATAAGTTACTTTAGAAATAAACTTACAGTTTTCGTATGAAACAAAAAATAACAAGGCAATAAATATGAATTAAATTAAATTTTTATCGATAGACAATTGTAATATTTTATAAAACAATAAAAAACACTCTTAATTTAATAACTTTCATTAACGTCATTAAACACCACATTACCATTACCATTAAACACACATTTTGGTAAAATTGCTAATAAAATATGTTTTGTAAGTAAATTTATTTTAGTTATTGATTGTGTAATTGATTTTAAATAACAAAAAAAAATCATGCTTTTTGACAAATTATGCGAATAAAATATTGGCAAAATAGCTTTTTAATATTTAAAGTAAAAAATGCTTATCTTATTTATAAGAATGAATACATTGTACTTTGAAATAATAAAAATAAACACATTGAATAAAAAAAGCCAAATATTTGTTCACTAACCCATGGGATAAAAAAAATGGTCCCTGGTTCGCCTAAGCAGTCATCTAAATGAAAATTGGTTTCGTAAAAGACGTCATTTTCTGTATTTTGTGTTTAGAAGAAAGTTTTCTCCCATTGTACTAGACCTTTAGTACAGCTTCATTGATTAGAAATTCTTCAACGCTATTCAAAAAGAGATTTTGGGTCTTTGTAATGCAAAATATGATAAGGTAAAAGAACAAAGAAATTTTCATGAAATTAAATCTACATTTTATTTCTAGAGCTACTGTGAAATGCATTTAATGAGCCTTATAGACGAAAACGATTCAATAAAACATATTTCACTCATATAAAATTTACACAGGAAATATAAACTTTGAATAGAAGTTTGTTTTTAATAACCGTAATTATTTTATGATTAATGTTGTATGAAATAATTTAAACAGTCTGCAAAATATACACAGTAGTTTTTCATTTAAGGAATATTTATTTTAAAACTAACAGTGATTATTTTTATATATTTTCTAATCTTAAACTTCAAATATCAGTTATAAAAAGTTTTTAACTATATTTCTAATCATTTCGAAGGTCACATATTAAATACACTGTTGTTGTGACGTACAAAACCAGTATGTTTGATCATTAAAGGATATATATATATATATATATATATA
>JAPDSC010118371.1:757596-788482 GCA_026290005.1 Latrodectus geometricus
TGTGTGTGTGTGTGTGTGTGTGTGTGTGTGTGTGTGTGTGTGTGTGTTTATAGATAGCGTAATAGTTTGTTTTTGCTTTGTTTTATTTTATTTCATTATTTTTCGTGTTTCTGATTAATATTGCTTACTTAATTTTGAAAATATTTAAGGTATTGTTGAGAAAATGTAAATAAATTCTTCTCTATGCTTTGTATAATTTATAAATTGTGACGTAAAAGAAACTCCTATAGTTACCTTAATGTCCTCTATTAACATTACATTAAGTTAAATAATTAGAACTATGTCCAAAAGTAAAATATAAACATTTTATATAACACCTTATTAACCTGAACAGAAACCCAAAAGAAAAAAAATACATTGTCATTTGTTAACATATATGAACCGGAATAAACGAAAAGAGATTGAATAAAACAGCAATCATAAAAACGTCTTCAATGTTAGTATTTATTTTTCAACTCGTTCCTTAAATTGAATGTTTGCGGGAAATGAAGTGAATGACTCTTCCCAAATTCTATTCTTTTTTCTCTTAACAGAATTGTTGATAGTAAATTTCCTGTCACCTTTATTTGATGCAAACACTTTTTTCTTCGCTTATGTTTTAAAAATATATCTGTCATTCACATTTTACTTCTGTCAATATGCTTTAATGGAGCTAGTCAGTTAGAGTTTATTTTCCTCTGTGTTGAAATGCACTGCACAGTAAAATCTTCCTTTAGTTCATACAGAGATAAGTTTTCGTTACTTAAGAGGTATTTAAGATAATTTATTTTAAGTGCAATTTAATGTGCACTTGATACATAGAATGTGTTGCAATGAAAGATTTTCGAAACAATATTAATTTCTGATTAAGTATAATGAAGAAGCACCCATAGCCCTCAAAAGAATTTTGTAGTGTACAATCAACAACTTATAAGATAATTTGCTAGTAGATGCTTCAAAAAAGGAAGAAATTTAGATAATTGTTTTCATGAACTGAAATAAAAATTAAGAGTATGTGATTAACAGATAAATATGATGCGTCAAGATATACTCATTTACTTTCATGAATAAAACAACATAAAAAATATTAGTATAAATTTTTTGTAAGGTATTCTTGAACATGCAGTATAATGCTTAAATAAATTAATAGTAACCTATTTTTATAAATTATTTTTAAGATATAAGAAAAGAGTAACATTTACCTCAAATTTCACATTGTCTTAAGACATCTTCTACATAGAATTTTTCGGCAAACAACACATCACCTGCATCTGACTCTTCATTACAATAACCAAATCACAATATAACTCAAATATTAATATTTGTAACTTTATAGGAAATACAATGAACCAGAAGGAAAATATAGAAACAATAGAGGAATGAACTGGTCAATAACACGATTCTGACATTTTCGAAAATTTGTTTTAATAGTCTGACTATATTTTCAGACAAATCTCTTAGAAAGCTATTTATGGAAGTACTGTAAGTCTTGTATATAATTCACAGATTCGAATAACTTATCAAAACTGCATACAAAAATGTATAAAATTGTAGAAATTCACAGTCACATAACATGATCTGTTGATAGAAACCTGCTGAACTCTAAGCAAAATATTAAAAGCTAAAACCTAACTAAATGTAGTTTGATTGCCAACATAAAATTAATATGCATGAAAATAATTATTATCACTTAAAAATATTATAAGTAGTTGAAGTATGAACATTTTATGATATGCTATGCCACACATGATAATTTTACAGTTTTTCAAATGAACCAAAAATTAATCTCATTTTAGTTTTGTTTATTTTATTAGCTTTTCCAGCAACCAATTTTTACTGACTGAAACGCCACTATAGAAAATATATAAATCATATTTATATAATTATTGTTGTAGTATAATATATAATTTTAATCATATTTTTCCATCATTTATTAAAAACTCATCATAATTAAATTATTGCTTTAGGGACAAGACAAAATTCTAAATGTTCCTAGACTTACGCTTCTCTCAGAATTTTTCTCGCGATGAGGTACTTTAAAAGTGTTCTAAAAGCAGTAACAACATTTACCTACTGGCTTTGCCGGTTTTCATCAGCATAGGTGCTTGTAATAAATTACTTAAAATAACTGAAACAACGAAAATCTTTTACATTCTTAAATACATTTGAAAATAAGTAATGAACATAAGGCATTTATTGTTTCGCTGTAAATACATACTTTAAAATCCAAAAAATGATATTTCCTGTTTTGCATCACTTATTTTTTAATAAATATTCTCAGACCCAAATATTTTTGTATATTAAACTTTTAAAAGAAAAAAGGAACACAGTCCAAAACATTATGAGTTCATAAAATTTAAATCCAACAAACATGCACATGAATCATTTATTGAATTTCAAAATTTTTTATAACAAATTATTTTTAACTTCTATTTTGCAAATATAAGCAGTTTTTCAAACAATGCATTTGAGAACAACATAAATGTCTTCTCTCTCTAGCTTATAAGTGCAATGCAATGCACCGACTTCTTCAAAATGAAATTTTGATCATTAAAACTTTTGGATAAATGGCTAAAAGCAAATTTAAATATAATTTAATAAACATTTATACACATACTTGATTCCTGTTATTCAAAGAATAAAATGGTTTATTTCTTTCAAAATGATGCATTAGTATTTTTATTTCCTCTAATAGAATGTAAAGTCAAAAGAGAAATTTCAACTGCATTATTGAAAAAAAGTTTAAAAAATGGTTATTGATATCTTCTTGATATCGATAACTTAAGAGTGAATATTTTAAAGATTGTCTTGAATATTTTCGAAATGATTGTAAACCAAAATTTAATAAAAAAGAAAATGTAGATTAAAATTTTTATTCATTTATTCGTGGTATTCAGATAGTAACTTCTGTCATATATAAATAACTAGTTCTTTCAAAATAGTTTTTATTGACTCTCACTGTTTATTATTTCCTATAAGTTATGCCGGCAGATTTCAATGAAGAAAGTAAAATTGTGACTTCCCCCTTTCGTTGTTTAATAATAAATTAATCAAATTGCCAGTTTTTCGCACAGAAAAACATAACCTAAAAATATTTGGCAGCGGTGAGTCTTGTGTAGATTTTGAAGAATATGAATATGAAGTGTAATGTTTTTGTTCTTTATCGTTAATAGTATAAAACCTAAAGCACCATCGTAATTTTAAATATATTTTCTAAACTATTTATGTAAAAAGAACAATATGAAATAGTTTTATTTATTTCAAGGAGAAATATATAGTAATTGAAATACAAAAATGCGCTTTCTCTATGTATAATTTATCTCAATTTAATACAATCAATAATGTATAAGTCAATTATTCATTCAACTTATACATTTCTTAGAGTAGCATTGTCTTATAAAACATGGCTATAAAATTGTGTATCCCATTGAATTGAAAAAATTAAATCTATAATTCACTTAATTTCTATTTTAAGTAATGCTTCCTAAACTTCTTTTTAAAAGATATATAAACTCGGAATAATTCCTAAATTATTCAACATATTTGAAGCACACTTTCCTTGTATGTTATTTTAAATAGAATAATTTTAGTAATATAATTATCATTTTTCTAAAACTCTCTAAGACATAGAAATCCATACCAGCAGAAGAGTCAAGAGTTTCAATAATTTATAATAACTATGCTAATTACTTAATAAATATTGTTTGGCTTGCATATGAAACCTAACATATATATATATTTATACATAAATATATATATATATTTATATATATATATATATATAGTTTAAATTATAATATATTACATGTGTATGGAATTTATCCTACTAATCAAAATTTACTCGAAATTTTGATAATTGCATAAATAAATATAGAAACTAAATTTAGTTAAATGATTAAATTATGTTTACTATACATAAAATAACAAATAATTTAATTTATTATTCCTTGTAACAATTGCTAATTACATTCCCCATTCCCAATCTCAGGACTCATCCTGATGATCATGATAGTACTCAATTTCTATAAAGAAATTATGGACTACAATAAATTGTAACTTTCAAACTTTTATTATTAGTGCTATTAAGTTAATTAAAAATAACCCATTTTACAACGAAACCAAAATGAATTTATTTTACATAAATTTCGCTTTGAAGTACTTAAATACACTTTTTATAGAATGGTAAAGGCTGTAATAATGAATATATTGACCCAATTTTTATATGATATGGTAAAGAAATGTAATCTATTTAATTTTGCCATTAAAACGTTGTACTTTAAATCTACTAAAAATGAATTCATGCATGGGTAATAAAATGTATATATGACAAATTTATTATTTTGCTATATAATAATATATACACATATATCTTCAAATTATCTAACACATAAAAGATCTATTTCAATAAAACAAACAGTTATCCTATTTTTAATTAATAATACGATTGTAAAGAATGTTTTAAGATACACTGGTTACCAAAAATAAAGGAAAAAATACAAAAAAAGCGATAACTCTCCTAAAAATAATCCAATCTCAATGAAATTTGAATATTTTGGTAAGTAAGCGAAGCTGAACAGTATGCAAAATAATGGCGCCACTGCAAAAAACATTTGCGAGGAACATAAAAATAGGTAACTCGAAGCAAGATAACTCAATAGATAAAAGTGGTAATTGTCACTCTGTGTCTCAGATTAAAAATTAGGTTTAGGGAAATAATAACTATGATTTCCAGGCATTATTTAGCCAAAACATTTCTATGGCGAACTATTGGGAGACTAGATGAAGGAGGAAGTCAGATATAGAAAATTAGGTTTAGGGAAATAATAACTATGATTTCCAGGCATTATTTAGCCAAAACATTTCTATGGCGAACTATTGGGAGACTAGATGAAGGAGGAAGTCAGATATAGAAGTGACAAGATGTCTGAATGCGGGTCTGTCTGTGATTTATAGACTTTGGCAACAATTTCTTACCATGGATTCGGTACCTCGGATATCCAACCAAGAACGCGGCCACGTGCTATCACAAGTGAAGATGACCGATATTTATCATTATGTACCCGAAAAAATGGAACCACAACTAAGGCTGAACTTAGATGCTCATTCACTGCAAGCGCCATAAAATTGATATCCAGATCAACCGTGCGTCGAAAGCTTCACGAACGTGGTCTATATGCGAAGCGACCAGACATTTGTTTTTATATGGAGAGAACGTAGAGCTTGTTTTTATCCATCAAACATCCGTGCATACGAATTAGGCAGCGTCTGTGTTTGGGCTGGTATCTTTTTGGGAGGATGCACAGACCTCCATGTCTTTTCCTGTGGAAATGTAAGTGCTCACATTTATAAAGATTACATCCTGGATGCTTATGAGCACCCTTATGCCAGGGTAATAGGTGATGTTTTCATGCTACAGGATGATAATGCGAAACCAACACAGTGGATGCTTATTTTGATCAGGAAACAAATAAGCGTATGCTATGTCCAGCTTGATCACCGGATCTCAACTTAACCTAGCATGTTTGGGACGATCTAGGACGACATGTAGCTGCTCTTAATCGCCCTCCTAGAATCCTAGCCACTCTTTCAACTGCTTTGGAAAAGCAATGGCTCGCATTTCTAACACAATTAATAAACCACACAATTGAGACCATTACACATCTCTGCATATGTCGTTTTGCTTCTAGGGGGGATCATACCCCATATTAAATGTTCTTTTCCTATACCAAAATTTCCCCCCTCATTTGCTGATTCTATACATATGCTAATTTTTATAATTGTCTGTTGATTTTTATGCTATTTTGTACCTTCCTTATTTGTTGTATAATACTTATAAGTTTTATTAAATTCCATGCATAACTTTTTGCGTTATCATTATTTTTGTGATTTTTCCTTAATTTATGATAGCCAATGTATATATTAAAATTTTTATTTCAGAGAATTCTTTATATTATCAAAAACTCAATTGGACCTCTTTGATTTTTATTATTTGGAGATTCCACCTTAAAATTTTGGAATAGCATGAATGTGTAAGCATTGAAATGTTCAGTAAATAATTTAATGAATAAAATTAAAAATATATTATTTTAAAATGCTAGTCATATCATTTAAATAAAATTTTAAAGTGAAATCTACTAAATTAAGTTTACTTTTATAGATTTAATTCAGCTGGCTTTAATATCATATTAAAATCAAAAAATTGAAAAACAATTTTAAGAAGAATAAATCTTGAAAATAAACAGGCTTTAATTTAAATACTTAATATTAAATATTATTTAAATAGTTCAAATGTAAATAGATTTTCATTATAATTTTCAGTTACAAATTGGTGACTTTTGAACTTTTCCTTTGATAATTTCTTATTCTAGTTTGTTTTATCATCTAATGTGTGTAAGAGATCACCAACAATAACCATTGCTCCTGAAATTCTGGTATCTAACAAAACACTCTTACTATTTCAGTTAAAAAAGCTTCTTTTCTTAAGTATAGAAACCATTTTAATGGAACATTTATTGGATAGTCCTTTTATACACTTTCTGCTTTTTCAACTTAAAGAAAGAGTAGTATTGCAAAGGAAATATTTCTTTAGAGAAAAAAGGAAGAATAAAAAGAATTATGAGAGTAAAAAGATCATAATTCCTTTCATTTTTAAAAATTGTTAATCGAGCATTAAGAGTGTCTTTAATAGATATGAAATGCAATTTACCGAAAATTATTTTGGGATGTCATGTTTTCAAAACATGTCATTCAATATACAATTAACTTCTAAATAAGTAAATGGTAAAAAATTTTGAAAGACTATCAATATACATGTTTTCAAAATTTTTTTACCATTTTTTTATTTAGAAACTAATATTCTTTTTTTATTTTATGTGTTATTAATGAATAACATTTACACATTTTATTATTTAGCTATTAAAACTGCAAACTGCATTTACATAAAATATAATTATTTGTACAAACATGTAAGAACTGTCTTAACTCTCAGCTCATGTCTCAATTCTCATCTACATAGTTAGAATTTTAAGAGAAAAATTTTGTTTGAAAGAATTAACCATCCTCCTGATTCTTATAAATTAATAATCATTTTCCTACTATGTGTAAAATAATAATTCTTCCTCTTGATCAATAAGAAATTTAAAATCAATAAAATGAAACAGAAATCTGAGGTAAACAAGTTCATGTGGGAGTGCCCTGGAGTGTAACAAGTCGTTTAGACAATTGTTTGTACTCTAAACAGATCTTAAGAACACAAAAAACATGCTTACTTCTGTTCGGCGAGTTTCTTGTCTTTTCTTTCGATACAATGAAAAACATTCTTCTACACTACTGGCCATTAAAATTGCTACACCAAGAAGGCGACATGCTACAGACGTGAAATTTATACGAAAGAAAGAAGGTGCTGTGATATGCAAATGATTAGCTTTTCAGCGCATTCAGACAAAGCAGGCGCCAGTAGCGACACCTACATTGTGTTTAAATGAGGAAATTGTTCAGCCGGTTCCTCATACACAAATTGCATTTGAACGTTGTTGCCTGGAGAAAAGTTGTTGTGATGCCTCGTGTAAGAAGGAGAAATGCGTACCAGCACGTTTCTGACTTTGATAAAGGTCGAATTGTAGCGTACCGGGATTGCGGTTTATCTTCTCACAGCATTGCTGCTCGCGTCGGTCGAGATCCAGTGACTGTTAGCAGAATATGGAATCGATGGGTTCAGGACGGTAATACGGAACGCCATGCGGGATCTCAACGGCCACCTATCACTAGCAGCCGAAAAGACAGGCATATTATCCGCATGGCCGTAATGGATCGTGCAACCACGTCACGAGCCGTGAGTCAAGAAACGGGGTCGTTTGAAAGACAACAAGTGTCTGCACGAACAGTTCGATGACGTTTGCAGCAGCATGGACTCTCCGCTCCGAGACCATGGCTGCGGCTTCCCTCGACGCTGCGTCATAGACAAGAGCGCCTTCAATGGTGTGATCAACGATGAACCTGGGCGCACGAATGGCGAGACGTCATCTTTTCAGATGAATCCAGGTTCTGTGTACAGCATCATGATGGTTACATCCGTGTTTGGCGGCATCGTGGTGAACGCACACAGGCAGCGGGCATACTGGCCCATCACCTGGCGTGATGGTATGGGGTGCCATTGGATACACGTCTCGGTCACCTCTTGTTCGCATTGACGGTGCTTTGAACAGTGCACGTTACATTTCTGGTGTGTTACGACCCGTTGCTCTACCCTTTATTCGAGGCCTGCGAAACCCTACGTTTCAGCAGGATAATGCCCGACCGCATGTTGCTGGTATTGTACGTACCTTCCTTGATACGGAACATGTTCAGCTGTTGCCCTGGCCAGCACGTTCTCCAGATCTTTCACCAATACAAAACATCTGGTCAATGGTTGCCGAGCGACTGGCTCGTCACCAAACGCCAGTCACTACGGTTGATGAACTGTGGCATCGTGTTGAAGCTGCATGGGCATCTGTACCTGTACATGCAATCCAATCTCTGTTTGACTCAATGCCCAGGCGTATAACTGCTGTTATTACTGCCAGAGGTGGTTGTTCTGGGTACTGATTTCTCAGGATCTATCCAGCCAAATTATTTGAAAATTTAATCACTTGTTATTTCTAGTCTAATATATTTGTCCAATAAATATCATTTTGTTATCTGCATTTCTTCCTGTGTAGCAATTTTAATGGCCAGAAGTGTATATTTACTTGCGGTTCGTGTGTTTGCCCCTTTGCGGTCATTTGTTGTAAACTAAGGCTAATTCAAATAGCATCTGCAAAACTTGTATCGAATGATACGAAATATTTAGATGATATCATTTCCAAGGATTTAATAAATAATTTTAGCATATTTTCGAAAGGAATCAGTACACTTCTTGAAAAAGTAATAGGCGTGTGGTAAATGCAATTGCAAAATATAAGAGAATCCATATTTGATAGCTTTTTATAAGCCTTATACTCATAGATATCAATAAATAAATCTAATTACCTGAATACATGAACTGATGAATACATGTAATGAAATACTTGGTGTCTTAAGCAGAATTCCAAAAAAATTAACCAATTTATGTAAATGCACGATTAAAATTTTAAAATTCCTTTGTTAACTCACAAAATAGTTTAGTTTGTTTTCTAAAAAATTAAATTGCCTTGAATATATTTAAAATATTTTAAGGTAAATAAATATTATATGTGTATGATAAATATATGTGTTCAAAATTAGTAATAACATTTTGTTAAAATAATTTCTTATTAAATTATTCTTACAAAGGAAAAATATTATATACTTACATAAAAACTATTATCAAATAATTAATCTTTTGGCATTATCTTGAGATTAATTACAAACTCGAACAATAGTTATGTAGTCGACCAAACAATATTCACTATTTTGGCCAAATATTTTTTAATTGTGAGTTTGCAAGTATAAAAACAGTAATTTTAAGTTAAAAAACTTTAAAGGTTTAATTTTTTCAAAATTCATTACAAGAACATTATGTTCAATGAGTATCTAGTTTTAAAAATAATTCTTCTTAATTAAAGCAAAATTAAAAATAAACTACAAATGAAAATATGAAAACCTATTTTTTATAATATTTCGACACATTTTAGAGTTAAACCATTTTGTATCAGTGAAACTTCATCCAATTAATTAAAGTGTTTTAATTGAATCTCTTGATGTTTGTGAGTTTTTAAGTACTGGCATCAAAATGACTATTATTTTAGTAAGTCAGTCACAGATAAGTGTAAAATAGTTGCTTTATGTTAAATTTGTGGTTTGTTTTAAATATTGAACAAAATTTTCTTATGACAATCTAATCCTCTACCAGGTAGATGTTACAATGTTTTACATATTTTATGAAATACTTGTGTATCTTTCATAATTAATTATTACTTTCAAATTATTGAAGTTACTAATGCGTGAGTTTTTTATATAGGTCGAGGAAAAACTAGTTTAGTTTTTAAACTTTCTTACCCTCAAAAGTGCTCTCCTTAAAAATTTTTAGAATTGGCTCTCTTATAATTTTTCTAACAATAAATGTGGTTCAATATCATGATTGTTTTTTTTTTCTTTTTTTTTTGGGATCTATCAACATATGTGCATTTATGATCTCAAAATATTTCTTTTCTTAAGAAATAAATCTCAACTTTTATACATTTTATCTGATTTTGAATTCATTCACAAAATATTTGTATATTTTTTTACATTTTAATATGCTCTTATGATGAATATGAGTGCACATCTGAAAATATAAACAAAATATATATTTGTATATTACTTATACATTTATTTTACATAAATTATGAATTTTAAATACATTTTTAACTAAGAAATTCATCTGCGTTATTCATGGCTGTCAGATCAAGTATTATGCTTTAAATCTTTCCCATAACACTGAATTAAGTCTATTTATTGGATTTTATCCGTCAAGTTATTCCACTGTTTGCAATTACTTGAATTATAAATTCATTAGTTATTAAAACTTATATCGATTTTCTACATTGTTATCTAAATGAGTAAAACAAGTTTGACGTCATTGATATTAATATTCTCATGACCTCCGCAGCATTGCCATAATCTTTATTGTCATATATCATCATTAACACAGGATTATGTTAACTATTTGAAAAGGGCAGTATAAAGTTAATTCAACATTTTATATATCGATGCATTAAATGTTATTAAGAATAAAAATTAATTTTGTTTGAATGTGTTAAAAGAAATACTTGTATTTACTTCTTTTTGAATCAATTGAAAGCTAGTTAAATATTTAATGATTAATGATTAATTTAATAATTAATGATTAACATATATTTTACGTATGTCATTAGAAAAATTAACTTCTAAATTTTATAAGGTCTTAATTTTTTATGAGAAAATGATTATTAACAATATTTTAACTTTTAATTTCTTACTTTTAATTAAGTTTAATTTAAAAAATTATAATTTGTCTACATGCGGAGTTATAGTTTCTTTATATAAGATAATGTTTCGTACACGAAAAGAATATGAAAGTAATAATGTTAAAAATAACTACATCCTAACTTAAATATTAATGCTAACTTATTCAAATATACTTTTATAGTATAAAAATCTAATTACGAAATTTTGTATGGTTAGACCACAAATTATAGTAAATTATTAATTATGCACAAATTTAGAAATCAGTATCATAAATTATAGATGTAGTTAATAAATTAAAGTTTCTTAAGTATAGTAATTACATTATTTTACTATATTATTAACTAATATATTTTAATGTAATTTATGTGAATAAATGTACATATTTATGATAGAGGGACTACACTTTTTATCATTTAACATTAAGATAGTTAAATTCATACATTAATATTTATTAACTAACATATTATTAAATGAGAAAATTTAAATGAAATTAAATAATGTATGAAAAATGAGCAAATTTCGTTTAAGTTAAATTATATATGCAAAAAATTTAGAACATTTTTAATTTTTTCAATACATAGTTTGAAAAATAAATAAAATTTGTATGCTTGGAAATATTTATTTCTAATATGAACTACATATTATATGTAAATTTAAAAAATTATTTTTCCAAATGTGCAAATTTTATAACAGGGAATAACACTTTTGAATACAAATTTTCATTTAATTTTCCTTTTTGATTTCCTTTTTTATCATTGCTTAAGAAATAAAATCAAATAATTTATCCAACTATTTTAAAAAATGTCTCATATTTTCATATTTTAAAGAACCAACAAGTTGATATTGGATAATTTTATAAAATAAAGTAAATAAAATATTTTTTGAACAATGTAGTTCAGAGGGAAACCTTAGTTTAGGTGAGAAATAAATGGTTTAAAAAATTAAACAAAAGTATTTGATACTCTTAGCTTGTCAGGGTCAAATTAAATATATTATTATAAAGGAAATTTCTAATTTCAAATTTAACTCAGCTAAAGATATGCATATTAAATCAGAAAAAATAATTTTTGTGATAAAAAATAGAAAATATTAAACACTAACTTAAATTTAAGCAAGCTTATTATTTTACGGGACACAAATTTCTTTTTACTCACAACAAAATAAATAAACGTAATTTTTTTCTAAATATCTACAGCAACTAAGATTTTTGAATTCACTAAAATATTTTTTTTATTTAAAATAAATCATTTATCTTTATTGTTATGAATGATACGCCACATGATATTCGAAACTAATTTTGTTGAACATTATTTCACTATGACTTTACATTACATTTTTATATTACTTAATGTTCTATAAACATAATTTTTTGTAAAATATTAATAGAAATTTAATAATTATTATTATTTCTTGTGAAAAAGGAAGAAATTATTATATAGTCAGAGCAAATTTTATGGTGTTAAATTTTACTAAAACATAAATTATGGAGAAAGTTTATTATATTACAAATATGATAATTATAGGAAATAAAAATAAATATCTTACATAACTTTTACTCAAAAAATATAAGAATTAAATATTTTTAAAAGTTTTAAATGTATCTAATTTTTACTATCTTTATACCTTATGGCAGAATTTAAATATCATGTATTTAAAAAGGGGTCATTTCTGAAATAGAGTAAAAAAGAAAAAAATATTAGATACATGATGTAGCTGAGAATTTCACTTGTAATTTAAAGGCCTATTTTTTCTCACTTTTTTCTTGAAAAATTCATTGGAATGTTATAGGAATATAGTTTAATATGATTTAGCAATTAATAATATCAGTATTGAATGCTTCAAAGTTAATTATTTCTTTAAATTATAAGCACAAAAAACATATTTTTGTCATTACTTTTAAAAAAAATTTATATGCTATTTTTCTTATTATTAAAAATTGTGATATCATAAAGATTTTCTTCATGTGAATGTTTTTCATGTGAATGTTTTTCATATATATATATCAGATTTTCATTAAAACTTATTAAAGTAAAAATATAAAACGACTTAAATTTTTTGCGACATTTCCTATATTCATTAAATTTAAAAAACAAACGAATATATTATTTCTTTTTTTTAATGTATCAAGATATTTTCTTCTCCAAATTCTTCATAAAAATTTTATTTCTTCAACAAACTTCGTCCAATTTAACAAATGTTTCTGAATTTAAATGGAATAAGTTTGAAGTTCTTTTTCTATGGAATTGGTGTTTCAAATAAAAAAGTTTGACGAAATTCTTCTGAATGAAATGAAACTTCATTCAAAAGAGAAGAATACTTTAAATATTATATTCTTTATAAGGTTTATCGATTTCGTTCAGTTAAAATTCCTTATTATTGTAGAAAAGTTGAATTTTCCTGTCTAGTTTTGATGCTATAACTATACTTAAATCTTTAATAAATATTATAAATAATTACGATTTAAGTATTTAAAGTAATAATACTGATTAACAGACATAGTGTAACTTACTGACGAAAGTTTTCCTGGTTAGAACAACTTAATTTCAAATATTCAATATTTAAACTACTAACCCCTAAAAATTGACATCAAAACTTTTATAAAAAATTTTAATTTAATTATTTTTAGTACAAATATGATAAATAAAAATATTTAAGGAAAATTTAAGATATAAGAAATGATGAAATATTTGAATAGTAAAAACACCTATTGCAGCAGAAAGAAATTTATATTTAACAGTGATCCTCAAAATTTAATTGGTTATATTTCAGAATAATTCTATAAATTAGCAACTTTTAAATTTTTCATCATCACAATCTTTATCAATAAAAGAATTTTTTGTAAAAATGATTTACTTAAATTGAAGTAAAGGGGACTTCTGAAAATGTTAGAGAATTTAAAAATTTATTAAGTTATTAAGCATCTAATTTACCATTTTTGCATTTATTAGTACAATGCGTATTAAAAATCCATGAGAAAAACCTAAATTTTAAAATTAAAAGAATACAGCTAATCTCTAAAGATATTAAAATTTACTTCATATCATTTATTAAATTATCTTAAAATTAGCATTATTTCCCACTATTTATCTAAAACTTAAAGAATAAAATTACAACATGTTAAGTTTATTAGAAAAGTGACATTAAAAAAATGTTTATCTGTTTAAAAAATGAAATGACAACTTAACTTCTGCGTTTATAAGTTTTCAAGATACAAACTTCGATATTTGAAGAAAAATATTCACGATAAAAGAATTTTTTATCAACTAATATCTACAATAATTCCGTACAAAGCAGTGATTCAAGGACTACACTTTGAGAGCAACACTGCTCTAAATATTCTTACTTATAAAAATTTTAGAACGCGCGTTAATCTATACTGCTGAAAGAAATATTTCTATAACATTTAGAATTTTAATCCTGATCAAATCTTTTTTACTATTATATATAAAAACAAGTATTTTCCTATTATATACTTAAATTTAATATACTTTTTAAATATCTATATATAAATTACTTAAATGTGAAATAATAAGCAACTGAAATATTAAGCTTTTAAAATCATTTTATAAATTTAATTATGATTTGCAGAAGTGATTATTAAAAAACTGTACACAGTTATAGATAAATATAACCTTCTAAAAACTGATTAAGAATTACAATTAAACTGCTTTTTACATCTAAAAGTACTTTTTAAGTAAAGACTAAGCTAAAATTGCTGTTATAAATCTTGCTACTATATTCGTACACTATTAGTCGGATGTTATTATAAGGAAAGTACATTCTAGTTAAAAAGAAAATAATCAATAAGAGCCAAAACTAATTTAGTGATAGTTCTGTTCTATGAATTTTATAACAATTCAAAACGTTTTACTTTTCATTATTTACCATTTCATTCAATAGTTAAAGTACAAATGTTAAGGTTGTTATTATATCAAAGACAAGCTTTAATGATGTTATTTTTAAATCGCATATAATGATCATTAAAATTGCAGTAAATCTTTACAGCGAATACTCATTAAAAGCAATATTTAACTTCATGAAATCTCAAAAAACTATTTTTGGTAAGTTAACTAAGTATTCATGCTGCTCAATTTATTTATTATTTTATTACAAATAAGCAGCAGTTGTAAAAACATAAAAGAAAATCACTTCTCTCTACGGTCATTTTCATTGATCACGAGGCAACTCAACCAGGTCCTTCTGCTTAAAATCATTATCAAACCACTACAAGCATTCTTACCTAAAGTAGGAGCAGAATGCACAAATTGTTGAATTTAAGATCAATGTTTAATAAGTTTCTACAACAAATGAAGACAAGAAGTATTTATATAACAAATATACGGCAGTAAGTAATTCTTTAGTTATATTCTTCCTTATTATATTTCCTTAAAAATAGGAGTTTTCTGAATCAAAATAAATATCTTTTTATCTGTCGTGGTGATGTTTAAGCAATTATAAGAAACTCTTCAACTATTTACTGCTGATAACAGTATTTTTTATGAAAAATCTTTGAAATTAGCAATTTAATTTCAAAAACTATGCAAAAATAGAAATAACAAACAATAAAATGTTTAATAAAATTAACATGAATTACTTTTTCTCCATTGCCCGTTTCTGTTGTTATTGAAATTTCTTGTTAAATATTTGCTACTGTTTTATAGACATCCATCTTAACGTATCCCAGTCAATCCTAACATATCATCTTTTAGTTTTAATAGTAATAAAATATCATGAGATGCACATTTCCTCAGATTTAACAGGTTTAATGTAATGGTAAGTTAACTGCCATGTGATGGGACTCAAAACTTATTAAATATCCTAGCGGTACTTTTGTTATCATTTAATTGATACACTAATTTACCGATTTTATGGTTAGTTTATTTTCCTGAGTAGAAATACCTCTAAATTGTCTGAGAAAATAATCTTTCAAATAACACAGGCATTGTATTAGAATTACATCTGAATAAGAAATGTGACTTTACAGTATACTGTTGACAGATAATTTCTGTATAAATATTATATAATGAATAGGTAATAAAAAATAAGATCTTTTCATATTATAATTATATATATTGAAAAATTTTTAAATTAATTTGTTTCACATTATGAAATTGTAAGCCAATTTGATTAATGTTTTTATATTATAATATATATGTGGCTACGATTGTTAACAAAATATGCTTGTAATTATTCTTTACTGATAAACATATGTTTTATCAATTATCGTAATCGAATTCACTTTTGTCAAGTACGTTTATTGGATTACTACAAAAACTTCAACCGAATACTATATATTAAGTGATACAAGACAAATTATGGTTTCGTTAAACTGATTGAACTGATGAAGAGCGCTTACTGTTGCTATCACTAAAACTCTACTCTTCAGAATCGCCTTAACTTATCAAAATCATGCTTTTTTGAAATTAATCATCATATCGCATTTACCTGTATACTTTAATTATTAAATTTATTTTTCTTCTCTCTTAATATTTGAATTATTTTCTTTATATGCATATGCTCTCAATTTTAACAATGTTAAGGCATATGTGAGCTAGCCACGGTAATAAAATATTAAGTTAAGAAAACCTGCAGTCTGACAAAAAGTAGTGATCGGGAAACTAAAAATAACATAGCCCAGAATTCCCCACAGCTGAATGTCAGAGAACCTCGTAAAAGGTGCAAATTATGCACACAACTAAATCCAACTACTCTAAAAAGAAAAACATTATCTGAATTCCTCAATCCAATAAAAACAGGTTGCATCCTATTTCACTATTGAAATCAGCTTCAGCTTAAAAGGAACTGTTAAGAAGATTTAGTTTTATGAAATACCTGATGCCGCCTTGAGTGGCTCGAGATTTTATGAGAAGAACATGTAAGCCCTAAAGCCAGACGCATTACTAGATAGCGTCCCAAAATTGCTTGCGACAAGTTTGTGATTCCCTAATGCATTCCTTGTAGTAATGGTTTGCATATAAAACTGTAAAAGGAACTAAACATAGGTAAAGATAAATCAACATAGACTCTTAACAAGAAAAAGCAGTTTTCGAGATGTTTTCTTGTTGAACAAGATGATGGAAAAATTCATTTAGTTGTTAGTTTAAACAGTTGCTGGATAAATAGTTTAAACAGTTGCTAGATAAATACGAATACGCCGGCAAAAAGTTATCCAAATTATTGTTATTTTCACAGTTAAATGTTTAAAATTTAAACCAGAAATTTGATTTTAATTCTATAATACTTTATGCATTTAAAGGTACTAGATTTTAGAAGCTAAATATATGAAAATAAGTCAATGAATTCTTACAACAAAACAAAAGAGTAGACAATTGTCTTTTCCCTAAAACGTCTCTTAAAAAAGTTTTTCAGATATTCCAAATTTTTTTGTAAATTACAAGTAAAATTGTGATTAAAAAGCAAATCTATCAAAGTAGAAGTATAACTAATAAAAATCCATATATTTCTGTTTTGATAAAATGAGTCCTTAGCTATATAATTTAACACAAGAAAAATATGCTTACTAAAAAGACACTTACGGTTTTTTTTAATTTATTCATCCAACAATAATTTTGCCTAGATAGGAAAAAAATCCTTTTAAAAAATGAAACATTAAAAAAAATTATGAAAATGTCTTATTATTGAAAAATTAATTCAACTACAAGCAATTACTGAATGATTTAATCATAATAAATTAAACATAAACTAGAAGAAAATATCTCTCTTTATAGATATTTCATAATATTGTAACATTACAGTATTAATAAGAATAATATTTAAATAACGTGCATTCAAAGCATATTTCTGAATAGCGGTTTGTTAAGAATTTATGAAATGTATATAAAGTAAATTGATAAAAAGAAATAAACAAATACACTAGAATCTAAATCTCATTAATTCCTATTAATTAATTTTCTTACATATAAAATATTTACTTTATTTATGTATATAATGTTCTAAATTAAATACAATATTATAAAAGATGTTTCTAATAAATATAAATAAATTATTATGTTCAATATTAGCTTGCTTATAGAAATTGCGAATAGATTTAATAATGAATAAAAGAATTTTAAGTTTGAAAAATCTACGTAATGTAAAAATTGTACCCCAACAAAAATCTTATGTACTTCCAAGAATTAATGTTTACTTTCCATAGAATATCTGTATATCATTAATATATGAACATTTATGCTAAATTAATGTATGTTAGTTCTAATTTTGAAAGAAAAAGCTAATATAAATATAATTAAAAAACATTTCTTAAATTGTGTTTCAATAATTTATTTTAAAAATTAAAGGAATTTGAGATATGATTTTTATGAATAAATTGTAAAATAACGATATATATGAATTACACTAGACGAAGGTTTTTACGGTGGTATTAAATCATTCTTTTATAGTAGAGAACTCTTTCCATAAATCATTTCTTTATTTCGCCAGAAGTTCGTCTAGGAATACTAAGAGGTACAAACCCTAGATAGAGGAAAAGGATATTTTTTATGTTGATAAAAAGAAATTCCCCATCAAGGAACTTGGTTTAATTACAATATGCGTTGGTACAGTCCAGATTAATGAACAAACAGATATTTATCATAAAAATAAAAGAAAGCAGCATTAAAGGAATGAAATAGCTATCCCAAAAAAATTAATTTATATGAGCTTGATATGCTATTGGTGAGATTTGCAACAGAACCCCATCGAGTATTTACTTAACGTAGAAGGCGTAAGTTTCCTTTGTAGTGTATTTGTTGTGAATATATACATTTCTGTAATCATAGATTTTGCAATGAGGTAATGGCCACACATAATGTAAAAACATCCAAGTGGATAATCCGTTGTTATTCAAATAAAATACTAAAGAAGTTTAATTAAAAGAAAATTTTTTACATATTTGAACATCTAATTTCACAGTTAGTCTACTTGCATAAAAAAAAAACATGCTAATGTTTATTGTCTATTGATTGCTTATAAAATATTTTTATACCACTTAGGTATAATTGATTCGGTTCTATAATTGTTATATGCAAAGTTTTCATTATTTACATCAATGCGAAGTTTTACAAGATTTACATAATTGTATCCTTTTTGTCAATTTCAACTCAAAATTTATATTTAGTTTACTATTTGTTGAAAATTTGAAAACTTTTATTGCTAGAAATTTTTGAAAAATGCTTTTTCTATATCAGGAAATTATGAATTTTCTTTTACATTTATGAATTATTACATTTTACGAATTTTCTTTCATAAAATGCAATCAGAAATTGATTAGTGTATTTATTTTATTTCATCAAACTATTGTTGTAAATACAGATAATCATATGTTCTGAAGTTAATCGTAATGAAAGTATTTTTGAAAATTAAAAAATTCTGTAATAACCCTAATTCTAAATGAAATATTAAAGTAATGAGATAAAAGAAAATGAATTAATATTGGGATTCACCATTCATACATTTCCAAGTTTAATTGGCATTTGATTAAATGAAAACTATTACTTATTTAATTATTTTAATATTTCAAATCAATTAGTTCTATCGACTTTAATCAGTATCAAATCTGTCTCAAATGATATTTGAATCAAATAATAGAAAGTATATGTAGTAAGGAGTTCCATTTAGGTGCAATTTCTGTTGAAAAAAAAAATATCGGTTAATGCAATGTTTTAAAACAGTCCTTTTTCATTAAATTCCAAATAAACGGAGAAGAATAGAGCAAAAAGAAAAGTAATTTAATTATAAAGCAGGTAAGTGAAGTAAGCACGTTACCTAAAAAATAGGTCAATTAACCTCAAATATTTTTATCTTGCCTCATATTTGTGTCTGGAACGTATAACGCCTCATACTTAAAATATGAATTAAGTTAATATAAGGTAAATAGAAAATATTTTAAAAGTTTTCCTCAGAAATTTATTTTAAAGGTATAGTTAGCTAGTTTGTAATTTGACTTGCATTCTCACTGGTTTGGTTTCAACAAATTTTTGACTGTTTCAAGGGAACAACGGGTGATAAATATTATGACTTATTTGATTATCTTTCGTCTGGTGCTGAGATGAAAATTACGTACTTTGGGAGATGGTTTTAAGGATCATGTAGAAATATACAATTATATTTGAAGAAGCATAAAATGTAATATGAATTTCGAAACATTCACGAATAATTCAGAATTTTATTTTCAGAAAAATTTTATTATTGGTAAAAACTAAATTTATTTCAATAAATAAGTAATTAACTATGCGTGTGAGTGAGTAAATATATATAATTATTTATTTATAAAAATAAAATGAGTTTTTTAAGATTGTTAAATTACGATGAAAAGTATTGTTTCAGTATAGAAATTGAGATTTTATTTTACTTAGTGTATATAAATTTTTTATTACTTTAAATTATTTTATAAAAACATTTTAAAACACTAATTTATATATTTAAATACATTTATTATATTTATGCTCATTTATGTTTTAAAAAATATTTTGAAATACCTTTGCTTTAAAACATTTCAACCGTTTCTAAATCATTATTGTTGTGGTCTAAGTATAAGTAATGTCTAATTTACAAAATAACTTATTTGTTAATTAAAACATTGGTTTTACAATGAAATTTTATTTGTTACAGCTTGTTTTATTTGTAAACCTTTAAAAAAAACTGTCCGTCAGATTCAAGACATAGTTTTAGAGTAAAAATATTTTCCATAACATATAAAATAAATTATAATTCGTAAATAAAATTTCTATATTTAGCTATAACTCATATCATACAAAATATAAACTACTTTTATAATATCCATTACATGATATATATCCCATACATGATATTTATCTATTTTAAGATGTTGTTTCTTTTAAATTAATTTAAATATTTACATAAAATTTCAATCAAATTGAGTATTGTTCTTAAAAGTTTAAAACATTTAAAACTTATTTCCCATATGTTTTCAAATTAATATTTAATAAGATATAAATCTTAATCCTCATATAATACTTAAAAAATATAAGTTTTTGAATGTAAATTTGAATTATAACTCATAGCTTTAACAATGAAAATCTGAGTAATTTTTTTCTGAAATATTATCAAATGATATCTAAATTTTCCTTTTCCAATTTTTCATAAATTAATTCTAAGAAACTATGAACAGAACGATAGAATTCAATTATTATACATGGTTGGAATATATTTCTGCTTATAAATTCCATAAATTTATTTTTATAGCGTTTTATATTTAAACCAAATCATGAGGTAAAATATTTAAAAAGAATAATGTAATATTATATATTGCGTTCTAAATATTGTCGTGATAGCTATAAAATAAATTTAGCGAAGAATTTAATGCATATTAATAAAATTGGGGCACAATTCTTGTAAATTCATTAACATGAAAATGTAAGTGTGAATAAAATTATTGCTTAAATCGTTTTCTTTTGATATAGATATTATTAAAGCTTGGGTATAATGTATTTATTTATATTTTATGAATCATTTTTAAAAAAATTTCATTAAAAAATTAATTTCATCTATTAGGAGGAATGGAGAGCAGACAGTTTCACTATTTCATTGTAAAATACCATGCGGGATTAATTAATCGCTTTCCATTCTCTGTTTTCCTGTAGGCAAGTTGTTGGCAAGTATTCCTGTAGGCAAGTTACAAGTGTTGAAAAGTAGTACCATCCGCATTGAATTATCTTTTCTGAATAGTTGCATTTGTTATGTCTTACAACCCCCAAGGGATTAAAATTATACATCCAAATTAAGCAAAATATGGAAATAAAGTAACACTGAAATAGTACAAAAATATATATATTTATATCATTTCATCTAATGGTATACAGTATATAAACTGTAAATAGAATCATTAATAAACATAAAATCAATCACAAATACTATTTGTGACAAAAAGCGAATATAACAACTAACATTGTTTACTTTAATTTAATGACTCTTAAAGAAGAAATTATTTATAGTTGTAAGATAAAATATCAATAGCAATAATATAATACCAATAAAGATAAAATATCAATAGCAATAATATAATACCAATAAAGATAAAATAAAAGATAAAATTAGATAAAACATCTTAACTTTTGTCTAACTATTTATATAAATTAAATAATATAAATATAATAATGTAATTAACTAATATGAAATTTTATTTAAAATTTTTGAAAATAATAAAATAAAAAATCAACACTTCACAGAAATAATTATATGTTCTTGTTGGATATCCTTAATTATTCACCATTTAATCAAAAATATTGATCAAATAGAATTGAGTAAATTAGAATTGTTCTGGAAATACAAACTTACAAAACATTTTAAAATACAGATATGTTCTACATATGAAGAAATATTTCACAAAATATATCTCTGCGTCATTAACCGGATTTAAGTATTACAACACGAGATAAAATAACAAAATTTTCAGTAAAGAAATTAATAGTTGAAAGGTTTGGTCATTACACAAATTAAAAAACTTTCGCTGATTCTTTTCAGTAGATATCTAAATAAAAAGTGATTTTGAGAAAGAATTCATTTTCAGTATTTGAAAATAAGATCTATTTTCTTCTATCTATCCAATTTTCGTCTACCTAAATGAAGCTTTAGTAATTTTTCATTGATTAAAAGTTATTCTACGATGCTTTCAAAAGATTTTTGAGCTTTTGTAATGCAAAATATGAGACTATAAGAGAAAGAAAAATATTTCTATTAAGAAAAATATTTCATTGTTAAAGCGGTTGTATGCCTCATTCAATGGAACTTGAGTAAAAAAATGCTCAAAAATAAATATTTCAAGTTTTCTAATTATTTTGTATCTTAAATATATAATGAATTTTTAATAAGGATTGAATTGTCATGATTTTCTAAGCAAAATGAGATTAATTTAAATAAAAAATAAATTCGCTACCAGGTAGCATTATAAGATAAAATTACGAATAAATTTTAATAATATTCCATGTTTATAGTTCTTAAATTTCTAGAAATGTTATTTTTACTTTCTAGCACACATTAAAAAGTAAGCATTAATTATTGGAAGTTCTGTGTACACATTTTTCCAATAATCTAAAATAAATAAATGAATTTAAAAATAAAATTAATTAATGGATTGTAATTTGGTTCACAAACTTTTAATTGTTTTAATGCAATTTAATTCTGTAAAACTTTGCAGATTAATTTACGATATTCAGTAACTTGAAAGAAATTAACAAAAAATAGAAGAATGTTATATATTCTTTGATGTTAAAGAAGTTTAATTTTTAAATAGAGTTTTTTACATTAACTTAAATGCTTTAACAAGTTTCCAAAACATTTAATGGTACATAAGAGCAACTGTTTAAGCAATATCTGTATTTTTAGAGTTTAAGTATTTTAAAATATCAAAATTATATAGATAATTAGCATATATATCCATAAGAGAGTTGAATTGCCTATTATCAAGTGTAAAACCATGAAAAAAAATATGTATTACTAACAACACATTTCTATGTTCTCTGCATTTATGTTAATTCATTTATCATTCTTTCACCTAATTCTGAAGAACTTAAATATCTTCGAATTTTGAAAAACATTTCAAATTTTTAATAATAATCAGTTTATAAATAAAGTTTATCCAAATTTTCTACATAGTTTATGTGACATAGATCCAACTTTCCTAAAAGATTCATTTATCTCAAGTGCACTGATTTATTGAAGAAAATAATCAACTTTATCATAATTCATACATTTTTTTACATAATTTCATGACATTTGAATTATCCCATGAGACATTTGCTTCATTTGTGCAATTTCTTGCACTAAAAACATGGGTAGCATATTATTCTTTATTTTTGAGCATGATTTCATTGATTTAAAGATAAAACATCGACTATTGTTGCAATGATTTCGGTTTATAACATATGTGATAATTATAATCCCAAATACTTATATTAAATTGTTAAATACTTTAATTTTCTACATAAAACAATTATTGCTCTACTTTTAATTTTAAATTTTCTTTTATTAACAATAAATGTAAATTTTCTTTTATTTAAAATAAAATTTCAGTTATTCAAAGTGTAATTATTCTAAGTATTTTTAATCTAACTAAATTATTTTTATAACTAAATATACTTTACAAAAAATTATAAAATTTAAATGATATTATCCAATTCACCCAAAAATAATTTTTGACAAATTTTTGAAATTCAGGTTTTTTGGTTATGCAACAAATATTCAATTAATTACAAAATATTCATTCAGTTTGTAATTTGCAATTAAATTAATAACAGTCATTAAATAATTTGTTATTTATTGTCATTTTAGAGGCAATAATTTCTGTCACATTTTTTCCATTGAAATATTAAAATCTAAAATTATTAATTTTAAAATTTTTATTTTTAGTGACAAATCTAAAAGATTAGAACTGCCATTTTTTCAGCAAACATTTATTCTTCAAGAAGTATAATAAATATTATCCGTAAGAAAACATATTTCTAATATTGTGTGTATGTGTGTGTATGCTCTATATCATCAATAATATTAATTAAAAAATACGCCATAGTTAATTTTAAAAATATTGGACATTTGTTTTGCAGATTCTACTTGATTCTAATTTATAATTTTAAAGCTTCAATTAAAACATTTTTAATAAATCAATTTTGAAAAATAAAACTTAATGCAATAACAATAATTTAATTATATTAAATCAAATAATTTAAACATAAATAAAATAAACAAGAAACAATTTTTTGGAAAAATACAAGTATCAAATTTCTCCTTTTTGGTGAACTATTATTTTTTCAATTTTTCTTACATTTTTTTTATTATGTATCAACATTTTTAAATAGAAGATTTTATAAGCAATACAAAAGAATTTAAATTGTCTATAAAGTATTTAGTTAGTTATAGAAATACAAATTTGAAACTAAACTTTTAAAATATTCGTCTTTTAATAATAAACTGCTAAATTACTTAAAGACTTCATCGAAGTGTTAAAAATAAGTGATTTTCCTTGCTAAATTTATCCATCAAGTTTATAATTAATTTCTGACTTTAAGTATTATGCTGATTGTCACAAATCTAAAGAAATAGTTCAGTTAACACGGTTAATGAAAGCATTTAATCCTCAAAGTACTAAAATAATACTTAGAACTTAAGAGTCACTCCTTATCAGCGGAAAGGTAAATTTTAATCTTCGTTGCTATAATTAACCTCCTTTCCTATTAACGATGCAAAGGCGAAGTTCATTACAGGACTCATCAGGAAGGTTTGACTAAATATGAAAACAGCAATCGCCTCTTTTAGTAATGATTAATAAAAGTCTTAATGATGCAATAATATGAAAGCAACTAGAAGAGGCAGAATTGAAAATCTCCAATAATCTTAAGAAAATATAAAAGGTTATTTTTTAAAATAACTTTATTTCCAGTTCTTTGAAAATAATTCAATTATTCTATTTTGATTGATTTTACTAATGTGGGAGAATGTATTCGTCTCTAAAAACTAAGCTTTTAATAAGTAAATTATATTATATAAAAGAAGATCTAAAATATTTAATAATGCATTTTTGATGCAGTAAAAATATAATTTTAACTTTTTGATAAATATATTCTATGTAGATCGGAATCATGAGCTGTAATGTAAGTTTTAATAAAAATTTATTTAGAAAACACTAATGTTGATATAACAATGTATTAGTTTTTGAGGTTAATGATTACATTGATAAAACTCGGTATTCTACTAATAAATAAAAAAATATTAAAGCAACGTAATTTTATGTAAATGTAACTCTTATAACATATATTTACATTATATAAAATTTCTTTATAAAAATGAGAAGAATACTTTATCGTTTCTTATTTAATTGAATTATTTTTTCATATTAATTTTTATTTCTAGTGATTCTCTTTTTATATTTTGTGTAGATATAATAATTTTAAAAACAGTTGTAAAATTGTTATATTAATCATTTCTATTTTCGCTAATTAAATATAGACTAAACACTTAAGATTTGAGCCAAGTAATATCCAACCCATGGAAATAATTATTTTCATATCAATAATTCATTAAATAATTTTAAGCCAATATTTATAGGATAGATTTAAAATCTATAAGAATTTAACAATTTTGTTGAGTAATCCTCTCGAAAGTTTTTACTAACTATAAAACAATATTTAAGACACAATGCAACATAAATTATTAGAAATTTGTAATCAGTTTTCTTATTATAGAATTTTAGGGCTCTGTTACAATGTTTAAGAAAATTAGAACTGAATCTACTAATTTAAAATGATCCAACATGAATATGCTTGGTTCATTCCAAATTCAAATTTTCTTGTCAATTCTTTCTCCATTGAATGCTTTAGAGAATTTCATATCAATAATATATAGCATTGTGTTATGCTGTATACACTAAACATATATGCCAATTCTAATTTTTTGATTAATAATTTAAATGTAATTATATTGCATTGAGAAATTTATTAAACCCTACTGGCAAGAATGAATATTTCTCTTCAAAAAGATTATTTTGAAATTTCTTCCAATCTTACATTAAATATTTTTAAATCTTGTGATTAATTGAATTGCATGGCAAAATACCAAGCTTAATAATTCCTCTGTGATAGTTTACAATGCATGTAAGCGATACGAAGAAATAGCTAAATGGAAAATTTATAATATTCAATGGAATTTCATATTCATACGATGAGCTTGTATCTTTCAGATTTAATTCTGTATATAAATTATGAATGAGTAGAATACCTTTTAATTTAATTTGATTATGTTTGAGAGTTATATAAACATCTTATTGTAAAGGAAAGAAATCTATTAGATTGTACTGCATAGGTTTCTTCTTAAAAATAAGAGTATGTATTTTTGCGTTAAGCTAATTAAAATATTATTCCCCTAAAGAAATATAAGAAATTATTTCTAATTCCTCATCATTCACAAAAGCTTATGAAAAATATAACAGTTTAGTTTAAATATCAGAAATTTTTCACAAATAAAAATCAATCATAAGTCATATGTGAAATTAATATCGTTTGTATATCAGAATGTTTCCGGGTAAAGAGTATATTTTCAATAATAAAATTAAGAAAGAAATTCCCCTTTGAAATTAAAAAATAATCCTTTGACAAATGAAAACACGTTTGATAAATAATTTCAATGTTTTTATTTAATTTGTAGTTATGAAATATATTAAAATTCTAGTTTCATTCCTCTATAAGCTTGAGGAGTTCAATAACTAACTTAGTTGAATCCTTAATTTTCAGTGGCCCATTGAAAACTTTTCTAACACAATTACTGTAATACATTTAATTTTATTTATGTTTAATTTACTTTATTTTATAATTTAAATTTAATTTAATTTATGTTTCAGCATCATGGACTCAATTAAAATAGTGTTTGAGATATTTAATTACCGTTTTGCATGATTCCAGAATTTTTTTTTTAAAAATAGCTCTGATTTTTAAGTAAATAATTTCTTTAATTGGTACTGTAATATAATTTCAACTTACCTTCGGTAACCAGCAGATCTCTGAAATCTGATTCTGAAATTTTTATATGAGCATTTTGAGGGATTTATATCTTCAGAAAAATGATATACACCTGCATTTACTGATTTTTTTTTAATTCAAGAAATGTAATTTAGTTATTATCAGAAATCAATAACATATGACATATTTCTTAATTTTTATTTTAAAATGACTCTTTTGTCAATTTTAAACATTCACTGGTTACCATAAATTAAGGAAAAATCTCAAAAAATATGTTAATACAAAACGATATGTGTGGAATTTAATGAAACTTATACATATTATACAATATATAGAAAGTACAAAATCACCAGACAATTATGGTGTTCTAAAAATTAGCATATGTATACAATCAACAAATGAGAGGTGTAATATTCTATAGGAAAAGTACATTTAATATGGGTTATGATCCCCCCTAAAAGCAATACGACGCATGTAATGTGAGATATGTAATGCTCTCAGTTGTGCGGTCTATTAATTGTGTTGGAAGTGCGAGCCATTGCTTTTCCAAAGCAATTGAAAGAGTGGCTAGGATTCTAGGAGGGCGATTGAGAGCAGCTACATGTCGTCCTAGATTCGTCCCAAACATGCTATATTAAGTTGAGATCCGGTGATCAAACTGGACATAGCATACGCTTATTTGTTTCCTGATCAAAATAAGCATCCACTGTGTTGGTTTCGCATTATCATCCCGTAGCACTAAAGTATCACCTATCGCCCTTGCATAAAGGCGCACAAAAGCATCTAGGACGTCAAATCCTATAGGTGTGAGCATTAACATTTCCATGGGAAAGACATGGAGGTCTGTGCGTCCAACCAAAGAGATACCACCAAACACACATAATCTGCCTTATCCTTATGCATCAATCATCGCCTTCACGGATGTTTGATGAATGAAATCGAGTTCCCTGTTCTCTCCAAATGAAAATGCGACTACCATAGCTTTCGACGCTAAACCTTGTGACTCATCCATAAACAGCTTTCAATTGATCACGCGTCAAATGAACATGTTGACATGCCCATAGCAAATGTTCCCGCCTACAGCGTGACTTGAGTGGGAAACATATGACTGGTCACCTCGCATAAAGACCTCGTTCGTGATGCCTTCGACGCGCTAATTATCTGAATACTAACCTTCCGCATCTTGCAGCGAAGGAATGTCAAGTTCAACCGGAGTAGCAGTTCTATTCTCTATTGCTCATAATGACAAAATCGGTCACCCGCACTCGTGGTAATGCGAGTCCGTCCTTGGCTGTACCTCTTGGATATCGAATCCGTGGTAAGAAGTCGTTGCAGATGGACTTACATTTAGCCATCTAGCCCCTACTATATGACTTTGTTGTGCCTCTAGTCTCCCAATAGCTTGCCATTGAAATTGTTTCATGGAGGCCAGTAGATCATTATTATAATTTCCCTATACTAGATTTCTAATTTCAGACTCGCTGCGGCAATCGCCACCTTGCTCTGAGACAACCATTTTTATACTCCTCGCAAATGACATATTTCGACAACTGCGCCATTATTTTGCATAATATCACATTATTTAACTTCTATGAATTACCAACATATTGAAATTTCATAAAGATTGGCTCATTTTGGGAAGAGTTGTCATCATTTTTATGATTTTTCCTTAATTTTTGGCAATTAGTGCACAAGTAAATTTACTAAATTTTGAACATACGATACAGTATTGATATATTAAAATTGTATTAATTACAAGTATTATTTATAGTATTTATTATAATAAATTAAATATCCTATTTGAAAACAATATAGTTATGTGAACTTTAATTTTGAGATTAATTACAATAATTATATCAATTATAAATGTACAAAACTCGAACGAAACACTTTAGAGTCTGTTTCTCTGTAAAGCAGAATGATAAATTGATTTTAATATACGACTAGTTTGCTGTGATTTATTCAATTTCCTCTTGAAAATTATTTAATGACTTCATATTTATGCAAGCTTTAATGCGAAATGTGTACATTTAAGTGTTTATTAACATTTTGTTCAAACCAAACTGAAGATTCCATTTAATGATTATTACTGGATATTAACGTTTATTACCTTCGTTTGCAAACTATACTCATGTCTTAAATGACGCCGCTCAGTTACGCCGGAATTGATTTAGTGCTATAGAATTCAATGATTAACTTCTTCCTAAAATAGTTTCTAAGACCATGCCAAAAAGGTTAGACAAGCAGCCACTATTTTCCTGACTTCATAATGAATAGTTTTAAGTAGATTAAAACCAGGTAATTGAATCGAATATCTGTTCTATTCAATATTCGTAATATGAGGAAAGCTATTCTCTAGATTAACTTTGAAGGATTTATCTATACTCGACAATGAAGAATATCGAGATTATAATGGAAAATATTTGAATCCAAATCTTGACAGCCGAGAAACCAAAGATCAGCATAATTATTCTAGCTGCCTGTTCAATGTACTTAGAGATGGTGTAATATTTTGTTAAAGTTAAGTTCAAAATTTAAATGATAAATTGATGGAACCACAGTTTATACTTTATTTAAGTATAAGATCTTGGCATGTTTATGCAAATTGTAATTTCCATTTTTAAACTCAATGAAGACAATTCATAAATATTTTTCACGTTTTAACTTTAAATACTGACCTTTCTAGAGGTTTAGAAATAATTTTTAATCCTTTTATTTGTGAGTATAGGCTTTGCATGAATATAATACATAAATTACCAGAAAATTCTTCATTGTTTAGCACCAAATATATTACATGTAACTCATTACTTCGTCTTTTTTTAATTAAAATTCTGAAAAATATAAAATATTGACAGTGAATAAAATGTAAAATAATGCATTAATTTTTAATAAAATATCTAGCGCCTGTAATAAAATATCTAGCTTCATAGCACACTTTTACCTGCCTATATGCTTTTTAAATTTTTCAGTATTTTAGTAACATACTAATTACTTATGTGATAAAACGCGTTTTTTATAGCATCGTGATAATTATAATAAATGAACAGTTTATGAATCTTTATAAATGTTTGGATTAATGTCAAGTAAAACTTCTGTGAAAAAAAATTGGCATTTTATATTCTAAAATTAAAAACAATTTTTAAGTTGATTTTGTATTTCAGTTTCAAATACTCAAATGTTAAAATTTTAAAACAATGCATTATAATAATTCTTTACGAGAAAGAGTTTCTTATTGAATTTATTTTTTAACATTTTTGAAAGTTTAATTTTCTAAATTCTTGCAAGCAATTACATCGATTGATTACATTTTCAAGAATTACTCGAAAATATTCCTTAAAGAGTTTTCTAGATTGAAAAAAGTTTAAATCGATATTATGTTTTGTTTAAAATTTATTTACAATTTTAACTAAGCTCTGTATAATGATAAATTAAATGTATTCTGTTTTATCCAAATATATTGTTTTGATGCTGTTTAAATAATTTTTGTGTCTTATAATATCTCAAAAGGATTTAATTTCTTT
>JAPDSC010118371.1:788492-855265 GCA_026290005.1 Latrodectus geometricus
ATAAATTTTTGCAAGCAATTACATCAATTCATTAAATTTTCAAAAATTATTTAAAAATATTCCTTAGAGTTTTCTAGATTGAAAACAGTTTGCATTGTTATTGTATTTTGTTTAAAAAATTTATTTAACTAAACTGTGTATAATGGATAAGTTAAATGCATTTTTTTTGTTTATCCAAATATATTGTTTTAATGCTGTTTAAATAATTTTAGTATCTTATAATATCTCAAAAGGTTTTAATTTCTTTTTATTTGTCACAGAAATTTGGTTTTATATTTCACGCACAATACTATTCCATAAATGTAAGTAGAGAAATTATTTCAGCTATTTGAAAACTCAATTAATATATTATTTCATTAACTCATTAGATAAGAGAAAATTAACCATATTTAGTTTCCTTACTTACCTGCAGCGCCTAAAAAAATATGTAGTACTTACCATAACTAACTTAAAAACTTTATATCTACATAAACCACAAATATATATATATATATATATATATATATATATATATATATATATATATATATATATATATAATGTTAATATTAGCATATGTATGATGAGTATTTACGAGTTATTTATTATTAAAATACATAAGCTATTAATCATATAATTAAAATATATTAAATAATTTATTGAAATATATTTTTAAACCTGAGCATGACATGAGAATGAAAATCTAAAAATTTTAAAAACACACTCATAAATGCTCGATAAATATGTCTAATCACATCATGTAAAACTTTATTCCATTATTAAGTATGTTACCTGAAGAAATTTATTAAATTTACTCTACTTACTGTTTTATAGAGTGCTTTCGCATTTCTGCTGCTTCTTGATACCAATTCTAAAAAATGTATCTCCTGAAAGAGAAAAGAGAAAAAAATGACTTACCTTCCACTTCATTTACAAACAGATTAATCTAAGAGAACTAAAGCACAAAAACGTCTAATTAATTAGACATCCTCCTTATAAATTAGATTAAAACACCTTTAAATATTCGTGGAGCTCGTTCGTTTTCAACAGTTTCGTTAACTCATTCAGACAACTGAACTAATAAATTCTGTGGATAAATATTTTTAAGTGTACAAAAATAAAAACCCATTTTTATCTACTTAATGTAAATTGTATGAATTACAATAATTTTGAATGTTCGTGAATTAAATCTTATGTTTGCGTAAGAGCTTCTTGATAGTAAATTTCAAAACACTAAATTTCCTGTAATGTAGCTTCTGTAATGTTAACATTCAATTTGATTATTATAAATACTGTAATTTTATTTAATTTTATCTCTCTAATAAGTGAGCTTTTTTCATATACTTATAAAAAAATAAACTAAGCATATCTAGAAAATACTTATCGTGGTAGAAACATCTTAGAAAATTATCTTGTGTAGAAAAATCTCTTAATAACACAACATTACTTTACATCTGTAAACAAATTAACAATATGTTATAAAGTTATACATTGAATAATGATCTTATGGTGATTTTTACTAAGCATTTTTTTTCACTAATAATTTTATATATAGTTAAAAATGATTTAGGATATCCAAAAAATTCACTACATTCTTGTCCTTTCTTAATAATTATGTGTAAAACTTTTTGACTGAAATACTAATTCAAATCAACCACTTTATCTGAAACTTGTTTTTATTAGAAAATATTGTTTTCTAAGCTATACAAAATTCAATTTTTTATACCATCCCCAAGTCCTTGTAGTATTTATTTTCTCGTATTTGCCAATATTAAAAACTTACTTATGTATAATCAAAAGCGCTTAAATAAAAACAATTTATGTAATTTCGATAGAAATCATAAAACATTCGCAAAAATTAAAGCATAAAAATTTAGCAATACATAATAACAAGTTATATTACTTTCAATATTACATACAAATGAAACATTATGAAATATTTGCATGTTTTGAAGAACAATAAAGACCATATTCGATGAAGACTACTTCGTAAAATGGTTAGCAAAAAGATTTATTTACTTAAAGAGATTAATTTATAAACAGATACGTTTGATTTCATAAGATTTTTATTTATTAAAATTTGTGAATCAAAAAACGAGTGAAGTTTAGAAATGATACCAATGTTTAAGGTTTTTATGATGAATACTTGTTGATATAAAATACTATCTAAAAACTTTCTATTCATTTGCGACACTAAGTTTACTATGCCTATCAGCTGTTGTTCTTAGATATATCATTCTTCTTTTCTGTAGATAAAAAAGTAATTTTAGTATAAAGCCACTCTATCAGTTGTTAACATAAGTTTTTTTTCCTTGTTCTGTAATATTCTGAAACGAATGGATTGCTTTTTCAAGAAAGTAATTAACAGTAAATAAAATAAATCTCATGAAACAATTTAGTTATTGAAATTTTTAAGAATATCATGTACAAACTGAAATTGACAGTGAAAAATGGATAAAATTGTATTCTGGTATTAATTTCACATCACATCTATTCAAGTTTATTGTATTCTAAGGGCTTTTCTATCTCCAAGGCTTATCAGTTAGGACATTAAATCGCTCAATAAAGTTATGTCTTGTTAAATAATAAGATGGAATATTAATCTCTTCTGAGATGAGATTCTTGAAATCGTAATGTTTGCTTTAAATGCTATTTATTAATTTCATACGTCATAGCTAATTAAGGCGAAATTTAAGACTGAAATTTAACTGATGCTCTAATTAATTATACATCGTTGTTTCAAGATTTCTGCTATATGTCATTAATATTTCTATTTTAATAATTTCTTATAATAGATTTTTATTTTTATTATGATTTCTCTATTTAATAAAATATTTATTGTATAGATAAATTTCGTAAAAATTGGAATTTATATTCATTTGAAGATAGTGAACTAGAAGACTGTTTGCAAAGGTGAAAATTTTTTACTCCATTTGACCAATGTGAGTAACTTAATAACTGTCACAATATTTCACTTCTACAAATAGCAAATATAGTTTAGTACAATATAAATTTTCCATTTAATAATATACAGCAGGCCAAAAATAGAATTTAAATTCAAAACAGCCAATCTGTTATATATAATTTTAAATTTACAGAACGTAATAATGACTAATCTAAAAATGTATTCTTTTCACAATGTGGTGTATGGAAATATAACAATGAAATTTAAATTTTCCTATTGTTATCGAAATCTTAAGGTAAACTGAATAAATATTTATGCAAATGCTTCCTTTATCTCAAGATAAAAAGATAATTCCTAATATAAAACACCTGTGCTCAAATTCCATTAATAGGTAAATTCAGTCCATTTTGATAATAACAAGTATCTAAATATGTAAATAAATGTTGAGTATCGGATTTATTATATTACATACATTTTATACACTTATCCAACAAATTCCCCAACCAAAACACTTTAACTTTAATAAAAATATCAATTAAAATAAATATGAGAGTATAAAAGTAGGAGAGATTTTAAAATAACTATAAGTAAGTGTCTGATAAAAAAGCATTATACTAGTTAAATTCTATCTAAGTATGAATTTCAATGATGTGTAACCATCTTCTGAAATCCTTTTAAAAATACGGAATATAAAACTCCTTAAAGCATTGAATAAGCAATTCATATTTAAAGAATGTCTTGCTATTTTTAGTTTCTCTATTCATTGAATATATATATTATACAAAAATGTAAGTAAAATTAAAATGTAAAAATTTGCTCTTATAAATAATGTAAATTTTATACATTATTAATATTATTTTGAAATCAAATTTTTCGCTAAAATTAAATTCAAACTTCTTTGATGAAAGAATAATCGTTACAGACTTCACCAAATTAATAAATTTTGCCAGAACTCGAATTAATGAATATGTCTAGTTTGGAATATATAAATATCCCATATGGTGCAGTTGCTTATAGAGATTAACATTAACAAATAATAATTCTTTCTTTTAAGTCTGATGTCTTACAAACTCATTTTTATCATTATTTTATGTAAAAGAAAGTTTCCTTTATACCTCCAAAGTCCTCTTAATGGAGCATGCCGTGAATAAATTCCATTTTTTAATTCGAACTCTTTCAATTCAGAAAAGAATAACATTCCAAAGAAAATCATAATTTGGTAAGAAAAAAAGAATTGAATACACATTTTTCCTCATCCCAAAAAATCGTCGAAAAGTTATTAACAGTAATTTCTGATAAAGAATTAGAAAATCAACAACTTTTAGTAACTTTTAAATTTTGAAATCTTAACGTTATTTAACAAATGATATTAGTTTAAAGTTTTTAAACTGCATTCAATATACTACTCAATTTTATCAATTGTTACATAAAATATGTGTACAAAACTCCATTGTAGTTTATAATATGTATTTCTACAGAAAAACATGAGTAAAATAATAAATATTAGTAAAATAGTTCACAAAAGAATAACTATTGGTAAAAAAAGTTTTGCAATTAACATAGTCTTAAAATGATATATCTGTAACACATATTCGTAAAATGATATAATTTGTTAATTAATTAATTAATTCCTATACATTTAGTTAAAAATTTGGAATGCAAATAAAATTTACTATGTATTTTTCAAAATTTTGAATTATATTATTCTTTTTATATTAGATTTCACTTACATATATTTTCCTTGAGTTCAAAACTAAAGGATATATTTACTAAAGTTAAAGTATGTCATTAATGTTAGAATTGATAAACAACTTAAAATTTATACAAAATTAAGTTGTAATAAATTAGATTTTTATTAATATTGAAATATGATATTTGTAACTAGAAATTAAATTTTTGATTAAACGATATTTCCTTAAACACATAATCTATAACAATCTGTTGTTGCTACTTTCATTAATTAACAAAATAAATTTTAATCTAAACCAACACTAATTAGATTTATAATAAATTAAATACTACACAGATGCCCACTTTAAATAAGTTGCTCTGTTTTACTTTTTTCAACCCTAGCAATATACTTTTTAATTCCTTAAAGGATATTGGCATTTGTAAACAACTTAGAATTTCTGCTTTATTGAAAACTTATATAAAAATTTTATAATTGTAGTAAAATTTTATAATGTTTATAATAAGTACCCTTAATTTACTGTTTTTGTTAGAAAGTACTTATAAAAACTGAAAAATGTTTTGCAAATTGAATAGGTTTCTATTCGTAAAAACTTTAATGAAGTAAAATATTTTTTTATGTGCTTTTTCATATTTTACAATATTTAAAGGAGAAATTATGTATTTTATGCAATGAAGAAAAGTGAATTATTTTATTAAATTATTATGTAAAAGTAAAAAAAAATTTAATCTTTATTATGTATGTTTGAGTGTTTAATAAGTATGATTGACAGTATTTATAAAAGATGTATAACAAAAAGTTTCAATTTAGCTGCAGGTATCATTAAAAATTCTTCCACTTTCTAGTCTTAGAATTTGAAACTTATTCTATTTTCGTACAATAAATCTTTTCTTTCTTCTGTTTCTGCGGAAGAAAAACAATGATGAGGGTGATGTGATGAAAAGAAATTGAAGTTGTGAAGTGTAACAGAGTGAAAAGAAAGGCTTTTCATGCTCTCTACAGAACGTAAGAACATGACAAACATTCTTAGCTCTATTTGATCAATTTCTAGTGTTTTCTCATAAGATAAAAAGAGAACTTTTTTGGAGAATGCGTGGAAATTTTTGACATTGTCAGCATTCAAAACAAGTTTATTGAAAAAGTCTAATGAGTGAAAAGTCTTTTCAGTTCTTAAATGAAAAGAAAAGCGTTTTCATTGATTAACATTAATTCTTTGTATTCATTTTTTTAATAATATTGACTGTCAAACTTCTTCAATGCTTCTTTAATCAACACTACCAATATGCAAATATTTGAATGAATAAAATCCTTGCAACTCATTGTTTCCGTATCAAAATACCTTTAGACATTTAAAAATACTTTATTCATTTTGAGTATAAAATTTGAATAATTCAGAATCCAACTATTCTCAATTTATTTTTCAATGAATTTGTTTAATCTTCAAGACTATCTATAAAAAGTGAGAAATTATATTAAATACAAGAGCTTTATAATTCTCAATTTGAAATAAAAAAGTAATTTAAGAAAATAATATAATCTCATCTTTTAAATTAATTTTCTGTTATTTAATTACTCTCATAGATAAAATAATATTTAATTTGCTTTCAATAGTGATCGATAATTATACTTTTTTTAGTCTTTTAGTATTAAGCTCTTCTTTATTTTATAGAGGAATTCTTTTAAGAAAAATACAGAAAATAATTTTGGACCAATTAAATAAGAAAATAATATTCATTTTTTTTTATTATTTTTACCTTTCTAACTATACTGTTTAAACGTGAAATAAAATACATTATCTGAAAAGTTATTTTTGGTATTTGATTTGCAAAACATTGAACAAAAAAGCTTGAAAAATTTTAACATCAACCATTGCTTTTAATAAACAAGATTACTTCAAAGAAGTACATTGTTTAAATAAGGACGTATTTATTATGGAAATTGTTAAATTAATGGGTTTTAATAAGAAAAGTATCAATTTCTGATTGTAATGTTTTAGTAACATCGATTTTCAAAGCTGTCAATTAAAATAATCGAAATTAAAACTATTGAATACTGAAATAAAATGAAATGTGTTGAAAGCAATATTATTTTAGACATTAAATTAATTCGAAATGGAAAAGGAGGTATTTAAGAAGTTACTTTTTTCCCAATATGAATTAAAACAAATCATGAGATATTTTAAGCTCAGAGTTCAAACATTTACTTTGATCCTAACCTTTATTCATTTTTATCAATAAGACATTTTAACCAAAATATGAGATCAAAAACAAATAATATTAATATTTATTAAAAAGTATTTCACTGCTATATCACTAAAATAGGCTGACCAAATTTGTTTATCAAGAATTTTATATTTCGCAGTATGCAAGTCATATTGAAAATAAGGAAGACGCAAGCTATTGTACTACTTCTTTCTTAATTATTTAATTCTGTCATATAAAGTACTGTTTATTCTTATTTCATACAATACTCATAAGTAAATAAACGTTTGCTTGACTTCAGAATACAGATATTTAATTTCCTAATGAAAGTAATTCATATTCGATTTGAGACCCATATAAACGAGTATTTCTGTATCAAGAAACCATTATTCACACAATGTTTGATTTTGATGATGACAATATTTTAAAGTACTTACAATTTAATACTTAAAGTTGCTAGGAATATCATTTTTTAAAAGCGCATTGTTTGCATATTTCTAAAATTTTGAAAAATCTTCTAAAGGTTTTATTAATTTCTGATTATATTGACGAGTGATTTCAAAATAAAAAAAAATAATAGATTTCTAAAATTTAAGTTTTATAATCCATTAAACTCAAAAACTACACATCAAATACTTGTGGCAATCACGATGTTATCGTTGTGGCTGCCATGAAATCAACTTTCACAGTTAACGTGAATATTCAGACTGAAGAGTTATAGAACATATAAAAACATTGACGATAATAAAAAATATTTTTATTTATATTGGTGTAATAAAATGTATAAATGGTATTCTTAACCATAAAGTTAACTTGTCCATATATTTGATATAAATATATTTAAGGCTATTTTAGAACCAAATATAGAAATTCAGACTTGCGCTTCAGGCAAAAAGGAATAAAGGAATTCTTGGAAAATGATAGTAGTATTGAATTCCTATTTCCTATACATCAGTGTTTGTATACATATAGTTTTGTACTGGTTATTTGAATAGACTTATTACAATTTTTTTTAAAATATGTTTATTTCCCTGTAAATAATTATTCTTTAGTCTAAAATTTAAATCAACTTTACATAATACTATCACAGGTAATCACATTAAATTTCATGCAGATCAGATAATTGCTTCTAAATAAATTAAATATTTTGAAAATGAGAATACACAGTTAAGAAAAGGAAGGACAATTTATGTTGTCTCGTGGAAAATTAAAATACGTGTTAATGTCATAAGCAATTAAAAAGGGACTGCTCTACATAAATATGAAGAAGAGCGTAAAATATGCCACCATAAAATTCCAATTCCTCTTTTTCGATCTTTTACATCATTTTTATGTTAAGTAAAATTAACTAGTAAGCTTTTTGTTGTAATTGGATGGAGCTGCGTTGTTATCACAATAAGACCCTTCGCCATACAGTAAAATTAAATAGCTTCTAGAAAGAATATAATGGAAACTTACTGTAATTTGAAAGATAATTATGAACTTAGAAATTGCATTCCTCCCCTAGATATCTACCAAATGCGTTAGTAAATGACGGTAAATTTAAGATTTAAATTTCGTAACTATTTACATAAATGCTATCAGACACACTCACAATTTTAGCACAAAAATTATTTCCGTAAAGGTACGTTTAACATTGTAGTTTGAATCGACTTAATGATTATATTGAAATTTGATATTACATTATATTTTAACAAATATTCAGAAAAATCACCTTAAGTAAGGAATACTTATTTAAAAGTCGTTTTACAAACAATTTTTCAAAGATGAATAATTTCAATCTTTTTTCATTATTGAAAAACCAAGAATATAAACGTTTCTGAGTGATCAAAAATGTATCATTGACCCTTAAAAATTTATTAAAAACGAAATTTAAACCTATAAAAAAATGAGGTATGAAATTTTAAGTTTATTTAATTTATGCAATTTAAGTGCACATCTTATTTGCAATCTAAATTTACATTTTCTTGATTTCGCAATGCATTAGATCTATTTTGTTGTATTTCAATTTAATGTTACATATATTTCATTATGCAAAGAAAACATTTTTATATATAAAAATGTTTAAAATTTAAAACGCCAGAGTACATAATGAAATTTGAGCTTAAATTACTTTTCCTTTCTAGTTATTTAAGCAAATTGTTTCATAATTGAGTAATAGTTTATTAAAAATAATTTAGGTAAGTAAGTAAAGAATACTTCAGAATAAATATTATGGCTCATATATTTTTATTTTGCATGTTACTTTTATTTTTATTTTTGTCTTTCATTTATATGTTCATTTTTTAATTTTCTTGAAGATTCATATTTTATTACTATAATGTATTTAACAAACTCCTTTAAGCACTGAAAAGAATTTGCTTCTAATCTGATAGAAGGTATTTGATAATCCAAAGAACATACTGCGGTAAGATAGTGCAGTCTAATTTTATCAAAGTTACACTCAAAATTATGTAATAACCTTTTACAGAAATGTTTCAAATTTATCATCATTATCAAAGATAATATGTTAAAGATAAGCAATAGCTAATCATATTTTATTATCAAAAATTGTAATATATTATAACATAAAAAGATGACGATTGATAAGCAAAATTCACTCTTTCTAATAACATTAAATTGAAAAAAAACTAATAAATCTCGTAAGAAACAGTGCAAATTATTTTTGGACAGAAATTATTTTATACTGAAGTATTTCAAATTTTACCAAGAATACCTTTTAAAAGCTTCAATAAAAATTTTTCTCATAAAAGAAATTTTCAACTTATAAATTTTCAAAAAATGCACTTTTTATTTTTAAAAGTTAAGTTCTTGTGAATAGCCTTTGAACAAATCAGAAAAATTGATTAAAATCGCAGAAAAAAATAGCAAGCATACATGAAATTTGAACTCTTAAAAAATTGAAGAAAATATAAATTGAAAGCATTTTCTTGCTTGTTTTATTCTGAGTTTTTCAATAAAAGTAAACATATTTTATTTTCCTAGAAAGAGTAGGTCCTAGATTTATTTTATCATAAGATCTAGACTAAATCTTAATTTTTATAAATGTAAGGAAAATAACTTGACTGCTACATACATAAAATTTGATAAATGCATAGATTATTGATTGGAGTAAAAATCTGACTTCTTATTTTTTCTATTTAGCTAAATTTTAATGGAACTATAAAACTAAAGGAAAATGCTTTTATAATACATAATGCAGAAATACATATTTAAAGCAGTAAACTCAGGTAAATTGTTTTTATGAAATAGTTTTATGAAATAGTAAGAGAAAAATTTTGAGAGAAATAATAAACTAACAGAATATCATAAAAGAAACATATATGACATTAAATAGAATAATATATATCTATGAGTTGGCTTAAAGTCACATAACTAGAATGGAAATTATTAATATTAATACAAGTTCAAAATTGGAATTAGGTAGATAAATAAAAATTTTGTTATTCGAAAATAAGTTTTCTAATAAATTTTAAAAGCAATTAATTTTTAGAATATTTTAACTGGTACTGAATGATTTATTAAATATTTCACTGAAATCCCTTACTGATACAATGCCGTAACGTAAAATACAAGTAGTTTAAGAAAATACAATGCAACTTGAAACAATATCCAAGTAAGTACATAAGATGTGTTAGAAATTACTTGTGGAACCATTGCAAAAATGTTGTCAAAAAATAACAATAAATCTTGAGTAATTATTACAGATTGTATGCATATACTAGTAACCTTTAACGTTTTCTTTAAAAGAAAACTTTTAATTTATAGAAACTTTACAGGAATGTTTAAAGAAAACTATATCAGTAGTGGCTTAAATTTCAACACATTCAAAAAGCTGACAATGTTCATTTCATTTATCATTAATGTTTGCTTTATTATCAAACAATTTTACATTTTCCAGGAGTAAAATACCTTTAACATTAATATTTAATGCAATTTAATATATGAGACATTCTTTAATGAAGAAAACTTTGTTCTATTTTTTATGAGGGAAAGAGAAATAAGTTTAAAAAAATTGAAAATATTTAAAGCATTTTTTTAAGTAAAAGTGATTTCACTAGTAGAAATATTTTTCAAAATTAAATAGTACTAAACTACCTGCATGATAATAATGAAAAACTAAAACTACCTTTTACAGGATGACTTGGACTGTAAAGGGACAGGACTTTTTACAAGAAAAAGATTTATTTCACTAGTTAATATAGTCATAAGTACATAATAAAAATTATATCAATCTCTCTCTCTCTCTCTCTCTCTCTCTTTGCTATAAACCCCATTCCATATATATGCTAAAATATATAATGAATGAATTTTTATAATAAAACACAGTTGATATTTTAAGTTTTCGAAAATCTTTTGAAATTTTAAGCGCATTAATTCCATAATATATATTTCCGTCGAAAATGCTTTGCATGTGAATAATTTTTAAAATTTAAAACTAATAATTAAATATATATTAAGTAATTTTTTAAATAAACTGATTTGATCAAGAGATCAAATCAAATATTTGCACTCCCAATTTATTTTGTTCTTATATTAAAAAGGATTTTTCTACAGGTTTAATGACAATTTTTAAAGGGAAAAGTACATCAGTTTACAGCATCGAAACTCTTTTTAATGAAATTTATGGCAAAAAAATTATCTATTGTGTTTTTAAATACAATATTGTTTTGTTCAGTTTAACCTAAAAGGCAATCTTAAGCATACTTTAAATTTTTCTTAAATAATACTTAAACTACTTTTACGTGTACTTGTTTGAGTTAAAAATGGATATTTGAGACTCCTGTTTTAAAAAAAATACTTTCCGGTAAACTACATATATATATAATTGATATTTGAGACTCTTGTTAAAAAAAATACTTTCCGGTAAACGTTCGCTTATTCACGATATTTCTCAACTCACGTCAGGAAACGATTTAATCAGAGAGGTATTATTTTTTAAAATATATTCCTTTTTATGACAATAGCGTCTCCCAAAATCACTCTAATATTCTAAAATATTATTCATTGTAGTGTATATGCAATAAATTTCTAATGAAGAATTTTAAGTAAAATCTATCGTACATTTTTAATACAAATATTTAAAAAATTGAAATACTATCCAAAATTCATAAGATAAATAAATAATTACATCAAAAAGCCACTAAATATTTAAATTTAGAAAGTCACATGTAAATTTAAAAATATGAAAGAGAAAGAGATTAACAACTTATTAAATTATAACATTATTAAATTAACAACTTTTATACGTGTTTGTGTGGAAACGTATTGCTTGTTATTGCACTTATTCAACTAAATTCTTTTGAAATTCAAATTTTACTTTTATTTTGATAGTATAGTATTTGCTCTTAGATTTGTTATATTAGGAAAACTGAGTTGGTACTTTATAATTTTAACACAGATTTATACAAAAACTATTTGCAAGATTGAAATGCTTTCAGCTTCATATAATTATTTAATGATTCACAAATTTTAAAATGATAGTTAAATCATCAACTGATTAATGAAAATTATTCAATTCCTTAAATGTCCAATCACAGCCATATTCATAATTATAATACTGATATGAAGCTGAACATGTAAATAACGAATATCATTATTTGAAGTTCCTACATATACTTATTTATATTCGCTTTAACCTTTTATGAATGTTCATCGAAGGCAGATCAGTTGGCTAACAAGTGACCTTTCCTAATATTGATCTTGTGTTGTCTTATTCTAAATCTTACAGGGAACATGTTGCTCGAGAAAAAACTGTGTTTGACGAGATACCTTGCATTCTCTAAGACCCAGAACTAATAAAATGTTTTACCAACTATTTTGCAGATCCTTGAAATATAAATACTTCTCAATAGATTTTAAGCTGAATCAAGTATTAACTAATCACGAGAAATTCAGAAGTTATTTATTTCATTTTAATATCATTGCCAGTAAACTTTGTGCTTGTAGCGACCCTGGGGAAGATACTGAATACGTTTTGCTGCACTACAGATTGCATCCAAGTACCAGAATGGTTTTTAGAAACGATTTAAGTTTCTCTCTATTCGTTTGACCCTGTTTTTGAATTCTAATCTCTTTGGGAGTATTAAAACGATTGCTGTTTTACAGAAATGTATTTGTCATTGAAGCTTTTAATTATTTTGTTGCTGTTAGAGTTTTTTGCTTAAATCTACTTATTTTCGTAAGCCTCGGAGAATACATTGGTATACATCAGTTTTGTTTAATATTTTTACACTTAAAAAACTATTTACACTTTTAAAAAAGCTATTTACCCTTTTTAATTATAAAAAATCTATTTACCCTTTTTAATAAAATTCTTCTTTTTCTCTATATAATTCTGTACCCATAGACATTAAATGTCTTAAATTTGCTTTTCTAAGATCTAGAATTTAAATTCAAAGTGATATAGGACTATCTATTACTGACTTGCTCAGAACAGTCTGAGTCTGTTGTTTTCACTGAGTAGTTTCTTCAGACATATATTTATATAATCCAGTGTATTTGTGCAAATATTGAACAATTTCGTGTGAAATCAAGTACGAGAACTTTTTAATGAATTCTGTAAAAACTTTTGCAGAATTTAAAAACACTGCAAGCGCTTTTACATATTATTCTTATATGTTTCAAAAGATCTACAAATAGAAAATTTGTGAATTTTTCATTAGTAAATATCTTTCAAACAGAGTTGACATTTGTAAACTTTTCATTCCTTATCCGTTTTCGATATAATCTTATTCTTTAAAAATCTATATCATACTATGAAAATATCTAAGAAAATACATTTGCTCTTTATTACAAATTTAACTAATTTCATATACTTTTCAGTTTTACGTTAAGTTAGTCAATTTTCGAATATAATTTATTGTTACCATATTGTTTTGAAGTTTGATATTGATTTTATCTTGTTTTCATATCGTTATTATATAATAAATAAAATATCTTTCAATATAAAAAGTAAAAATTATAATGTCATTATATAATGTTGAAATAATAAAATTCTTTAGAAAATATTATGAATTTGTGAAAAATATTTCAAGTATTCAATCGTTTTTAAAAGATATTCATTTTCTGCTTGTTTTCCCTATCTTTGACAGAAACTGAGCTCCATATAGTTTAATTTGATATGAAATATTTTTACACTTTATAGAAAATAAAATTTACCGTAGTAAAACAGTAAGTCCTTTACTATTCAATCTTAAAAATATTTTTTATTAAAACGTTTTGAGTTACCTAATTAATTGTCAAAAATATTTCCTATTTTTAATGTAAAATATTTTATATTTGTATGGAAAAATATATTTTGAATTCAACTAACAGTTAGCAATAGCTTTTATAATTTAATGTTGGATTTAAATATTCTTTATAAAAGTAACAAAATAACAGATTAAAATATTATACAGCATTTGAAATATATATTAACTACAATTATAATTTATATTTTTAGACAAAACATAAAGCTTCTATTCTTCAACCTACAGGTAAATATGCCACATTGAGACACTTTTGACAAAAAATATAAAATTTTAGCTCAGAAGGAAGCATAAATTTTTAATTATTTCAGAAATATATCTTTCTAAGACGAAAACGCAGATTTTAAAAAATTTAATTAATTTTTATTACTTATTTGTGTAATTTAAAAAGTTAGTAAATTTGAAAACAGTATTTTACCGTATGAATCATATTAATTTTGATCAAATTGCTTAATAATAGTTGATCGATCATAATTAATTCCACTGAATATATTAAGTTTTCTTATATATTGTTATTACACAACTGGAAATAATATTTAACTCAGTGACTAATGCTACATAATTTATGAAATTTCCAGATATTCTCTGGTATTTAATTATAAACTATATTTTTTCTCTTAGCAACACAATAAAGCAACATTAAAATTGATGTTTCATTCAAACACTTTTTTCTTATTTTAAGCAATTTCTAATTTACTAATTTTATTGGAAGCACAAATTTTTATTGGTGCTTTATTTAATTCATTATATGATGTTAAAAAATTCCATTTAATTAACAATTTGTAACTATACTTTATAATTTTAAAATAATATTTCTTTTTTTTAGTTCATTTAACACTGAATTTTTTATTAGCAATTATCTGCCTTCCAGTTTAAAAAGATTTCTTAAAATATATCAGAAGTTTTAAGCAAAGCTTCAAATCCCTTATTCTTAGATAATTTTTCCACTCTTGCTTATTTTCAAATGCTGCATAGAAAAATTTTAAAAAAAATCCAATGATACTGTCAGATTTAGTTTCCAAAAGAAATTTAATGCTGTGTGTATTTCTTTTTAGTATCATTTAATTTCTTTTTGTAATGAGCTTCTTACTTTAAAAAAAATCTCACTTTCATTCACAGGATGATTTATTTAGTTTTCAAATATTTTTTAAACTGGATAAATACTTCACAGTTTTATTATTACATTTATAGATAACGCACATTTTTATTTAATTATTTTAGTTTTTAAGTTCCAGTTATTAAAAACATTTAAATGTATTTTATACTTTTGAAATATTAACTATATGCAAAAAATATTAAGATATAAGGGTAAGGAATTGCAATGTAATTTATTTAATGTAAATTTGATAAATTGCATTAGTTTTATTTTTCATTGTAATTTTGCACGAGCACAATATGAATAAAACTATTTAGGGGTGCTATTTATTTATATAATCGAATGAAAAAATATAGTTATATATACAACACTCACTTATATATTCTCAATATGTAGTCACAGCTAATATTTCATTGATTCAGAACATATTTTAAATGTGTTCAAAATCTCTTTAATTTTGCACATAAAAAAATAAAAGTGAGATGTTAACATCCCTAATATTCAGTGACTTCATTGAAATGAAAGACAATAAATTATCAACTTTATTATTAATATTTATTAATAATTTTTAGATCAGAGCAAATTATAAAATCAATCAAACTGGAAAATTGAAACTTTCTTATCAGTTTTAAGGAAACCTTTAGTTAATTAGAGTTAGCTATCTCTTTCTCAATTTTTATAATCTTACAATATAGATTGATGAAATGTTTTGAGGAGATGCAATATATAGTAAAATTTGAAGAATTAATATATGATTTTATACTATATGATTTTTTAAGTTCTAACCAGAATTATTTTATAGAGATTTTGAAGGCATTCATTTAGTGCCAATAATCAAGTAATAATTATTTTATCAAAAGTGTAGAAAAATATGAAAGATCAAAATTTTCACAAATAACTTTTGTAGAAAATAATTTTATTGAGGTTTAAATTTAATTTAGCTGAAATTTCAAAAAATATTCTGAAAAAGAGAAATATTTCTGAATTGTGTAATTATAACTTCACAATGCAGCCTCGAAAAGGCAACTTTTAAATGCACATTTTTAATATACTTTTCATGAATTAAAACTCTTTTATTTAAAATTATTTTCGTCCTTTTATTTCAAATTAATATTCTCTTATTTACGTCATATAACTGATTGAATTCATGATTAAAAAGAGAATGTTTAACCTAATAAAACAATTATTTTGAAGCATATGACATAGGGAAATATATATGAAAAGAAATGCTAATTAATTTTTCGAATAATAAATTCTTTCTAGATCTTTTCACTAAAATCGTTCAAATGGTAAATTAACTGTATTCAAAATTATTCAAATACGAATGACAAACATAATCATTCAAGATAGATTTGCACTTTGATTGCCAAAATATTAGCTGCTTAATATAATTTTTACAAACATTGCTTTAATTTAATGTGCTGATGTTTAATTATTATTTTCGCATATTGCACTTACACAAAGTTTATTGTGGTGATTTAAATTTAATTTAGCTGGAAAATGCAAAAACAAAATCTAGAAGAGAGATTTAATTTTAAATTATGTAATTGATGCGTTAAAAGACTCAATAGGATAATTTAATTAGGTAAGCAAAATATTTTATGTAGGTTTTAAGATAATAAATAAACGAAATAGTCCAGTAAGTTATATAATTTATATAATTGGTGATTTTTTTCTCGCGTGATTTTCATAATTTTATAAATTTTTAAGAAGTTGGATATTTTTTTATTAATTTTAAACTAAAGCTTTAAAATATTTGATGACACTATATTGTCATAGACCAATAAGTATGTTTTACCATAAAATGCTTTTAATTTTTAAGCAAAATCATTTTATAAATAACATAATTAAGAATGATTTAACCAACCGTATGAATTTATACTAATTCAAAGGAATTAATCATGCATAATAAATCATTAAAAAATCAAAGTTTAAACATTTATTTTATATCAAAATATCCATAATAAAAATATGTAAAACATAATTGATATCAAAATAAACTTTACCAATAATCTCTTTATTTATAATGCAAAGACTGTTTTGGTAATTACATGACATAATTTTTGTTAAGAGAGAAAAACTATTTTTTTATTTTCTATTAAAAAAAGAAATAATATATGAAAAATATCTTTTATCTTAAAAAGATTCATGTAAAGATGCAAAGTTTAAGTGGAGTGTACAGTTTAAAAAATTATCGCTTGTAATATTTCGAATAGAATGCTATAATCAAAATTTATATCAAAATTTATTTAAATTTAAAAAGTCCTTTTTCCATGTAATTTCTTACATCAACAAATAGTTCTCAAATTTTTTTATTGTAATAAGAGACACATAAAAATCGCTTACTAATTCTACAAAATTGATTAGATAAGTAATATTTCAGGGTGTTAACAGATTTTCAAATATATTTTTAATTTAGTTATATTTCCATGATATTAAAAAACTCTTTCATAAGCATGGAAAAATGTAAACCTACAAAGTAATTACCAAAAATATTCATAGTACAGGATTTACATGCCTCCAATTTAAAAACATCATATATTTCATTTTTGAATCAAAATATATTCTCAAATTTTTAAAAATATTTGAATATGTTAGAATTTACACAACACTATCAGCTGGCTTACATACCTAATACATTATAACCTGGAGAATAAAACTATATATTGAATAGACTTCAATGCTTTCTGTTATCAACGTACCAGAAATCCCCTTGAGGATTTTGGAAGAATAGGAACTATAATTTATTATTTCCTCTGAGAATAATTCTCAAGAATACGAATGACTGATGAGCATCATTGCACATACAGCACATTTCTGTCTATACTTCATCAGATTAATTTTAATTGTATAACGTAAAAAATAATAAATAGAAAAATTTATAAGATCATATTAGATGAAAACTACGCATTCTTTATACAGGTTCTAAATAACTGATTTTGAGCAAATTTATGAAACTCTACAAAGTTTTAAAATTGTTTGTTATAACAATATAATGTCTAATATTTTTTTGAGTTTTCTATTTTTATTCTATTTTTGTTATAGTTATTCTATTTTTTTCCCATAGTATAATAGGGATTTACATTTAATCCCTCCAAAAGTTTAACAATTAAGTATTTGCAATTACAGTCAACTTTTAATTATCCACAATATAAAGCCGCTTCATCATCGTGAATCAACCAATTTCTAGAATTGACTACAAAATTATGAAATAAGATAACACAAATATACATTTCAGCGATTAATGGACACAATTTGTGGCATAAACATACTTACTACTTCAGAAAGGATAAAAACTTTTCATTTCATACAAATTTATTGATTTACTTCTTAGAAATTATTCAAAAATTTCTATTTCTTTTTTAGTAGGGATTGAAGTATTTTAAGAATTTAGACATCGGGAATAATCTGCAAAGTGGAGAAACCACATGGTGGATAATTAAGAGCTTACTGTAAATGATAATACTTATATTAAAGGTTTGAAACTGGATTCATGCTAAAATATTGATTTCAACACAGATTATTGCACAAAACGCCTTTAAAACGATTCAATTATAACAGGTTGCTAATGGCAACAAATATCATAATTTATGAGCAACTGGTTTCTTCTTAACTAGAACAGTTCAGAATATCATTTGTGAAAAAAAGAATTATAAAAATGTCTCACAGTATTTATTAGCATAAAAACCAAACTTATGGCTTTATTGTGAGAAATGCATTAGTGCAAACCAGAACTTTCTTATAAGTACCATAAATAGTGCAGAAGTCTGTTCATTATTACAATGTTCGGGAATATCTATATCAACAAGTCAAATTTGTAAAAAAACAAAAAATGGTTTCAAATGTGTGATTTTTTTCCTAAATGTGCATATAACGACACTGAATACGGTTACCGACAATTTCTGCAATCATTAAGTTTAGATATGTTGCAAATAGAAAATATTTTAATTAATTGAATTTTTGCTTCAGATTAATTTTACTTGAATAAAATTTATAGAAAAACATGCAATGAAACATAATATTTATAGCTCTTGGAATAGGCTTTCTTGTATTAATAAAATATTTGTTAACAGTGATGCGATTTTGGTAGTGATGATTTTCAATTCGAAATTTCAAATGACACATTAAAGCTTATACGAAAAATTTATTATTTCAAAATTAAAATATTTTAAGTTTTGTAATTAAACATTTATTATCATCAGTTATCAAATAATTGAGTTCATTTATTTCAATTAAATAAAAACATTTGTTTAACTTAAATATAAACTTTGTAAATTTTTTGCATGTGGGGGAATATTTCAATATTAATAATATGCTTAAAATTACATCTAATATTTTACACTGTTTATGTTTTTTATTTGATTAAAATGATAGAAACTCCCAAAGGAAATATAATAGTAGTAATATTTACACAATTTATAAATATCTTATGAGTGGATTTGGAAGTGACTATAAGTAATGCTTATGGTGTTAAAGAAAAATTGCTTCACTACATATAAGAAATCATAAGAAACCATACATATGACATCTACAATCTCAGATTTTTTCTTATCAATCGGTACTAGACTAATAATAATATATTCTTATAGTCACGCTGTCAAAGAAAACATGAAAGTTTACTTTCTTGCTCTTCAAGCTGATAACTGGACAAATATAACTGTATCGTTCAAAACTCTAACTAATATAATATTTTTACTACTATATAATTTTTACTTATTCTACTGAAAAATGACATCTTTTAGAAAAAGGTGTATTTGTATTATAGCATGCGCTAGATTATTTCATCTCAATCAGTTTAACTTAGTAATAACAATAGTACACAACATTTATGTACACATAAGATTGTTGTATTTGATAATATTCATCAAATATTTATTTTAAGTTAGAAACTTGTGACAAAATCTAGTGAGAAAATTATTCATTTCAAATTCATGTTAGGTTAAGCATTTGGATACAAAGAAAGCTTAAGGCTTAATTGTGGCAAATACATTAGTGAAAACCAGAACCAATTAGCATTAGAACCAGAATGCATTAATGCAAACAAATACTAAATGTTTATAAACAATTTTAAAAGTCATTTTATATGATAAGCTGTGATACGTCAAAATTCCAGTCTTAAATAACAAAATATTTCAAATAATAAAACCTGGGTAGAAGTTTTAATATTGGGACTTTTCCTGAAGTACCCGAAAAGATCTAAAACAAATATTTTTTTTGACAAACAAATGTTTTTTTTTTAATTAAAGTATTTCTATGAAAAATAGAGAACTAAAACATATATATAACTTCCACAATTATTTTGAATACAAATTTTTGATTGAAAATTAAGAAACGATTTTTAAGTTTATTTTTCAATTGTGCTGAATAATAAAAAAAAATACGAGTGTTTTAATAGTTTATTCAAAGTATATACACGAATATATTTCAAATAATATATCAAGAAAAACCATTGAAGGTTGAAAATTTAAGGTTAAATAACTTTGGAATATATATATATATATATATATATATATATATAAAGTAATATGAATTGCTGAATCGATTTTTTCTGTTACATAAAAATACCTTTTAAAATTGGCAGAACTCAAGATTTAAAAATCATTCCCTGATAGTAAAATAGTCATTTTTGATTCTGCGTATACAAGTACATGAAGTACTTCTCCTATAAATCGTATAATACTTCTCAAACTTTTAAAAATACATGAGTCAAACTATTTAAACACAGTTTTATTGCAAAAATATTCCTAGGAAAAGAAGACTGCCTTAAACAAATGTCTTTACGCATAAAATTGACTGGAAGAAAAGTACTTAAAATATGCTTAATACCCTATTTTAGAAAACCCAGACATTTTGTACGTGTCTGTTTTAGATTCTCGAAGAAACAGCAATACTTTTCATATCGTAGTTTTATTTGTCGATACGAGAAGTTGTTATCTGAATGTCAGGACTGAATACAGATGAATGTCGCGATCCATTGAAACTCCAGAGCACAACAACAATCCAGATGGCTCATCCTTAATCTATGGTACAAGTTTCTTTATTCGTCTATGCGTCATTTTTTAAGTATTGTGAGGAAGTCTGAGTTTGCTTCCAGTGATTTTAAATATTTAAAAATCCTATTAAAATTATTTCTTTTTTAGGATAATTCTTCTATTTGTTAGAATAGCGTATTCAAATTTTTAAAGTGAATTTTCTTTAGTTGGTACTTTAAAAATAAATTAAAAATATCACACACACTATATCTTCAAAACTAAATTCCGTTTCTATTTATTGTAATTTTTAAAAGACATATTTTCATAGTCTAAAATGCAAATAATATGTTTTTTATACATCAATGAATCAATATAGTGATACCAATTAGAAAAATTATTGTATCCATAAACTGACACCAATCTTCTACTTCTAAGAGAAAAGAATGTTTGTTATTACACACACATAAATGTATAATTTTCACAAGTTATATATATATATATATATATATATATATATATTTGAAATTTGTTTATGATCAGACTATTTATTTATCTACTGAAATAAAGTATTTAAATATTTATTCATGTGCAGTATTTGTGTAATGCACTATTGTACATTACTCTTATTGTACAGTAGTTGCTTTTTATTTTTATTTTTAAATAGTTTGAGTTTGACTTTCGAGGAAAAAGTATTTCTTTTGAATTTTTTTTTCCTATTCCTTTTGAAGCCCATAACTAGATGTACACTTTTAAAATTTCATTGCAAATCATACAAATCATTAATGAGCTTTAGAAATACTAATGATCAGTATTTACACGTGTCTCAAAAGAGGAAAGCCGAAAAAACTTCCAAGCACCCACCCTATCTAGAAACCTGTAAAAAGCAGAAATACAAATTTTATTACCCATTATTGTTAAATATAAATTAGGATTAACTTTAATTTTTTCCAACTTAACTAATTATGGTATAACTAACAATGTGGCATTGTATGTCCACTACCAGGTAACTGTCTTTACTGCTCTCCTAAAATTTTTGAATAAACATATCAATATAGTAAAAAATTTATTGAAGTTGTCATAATAAACGTCAGATAAGCTCTATTTCAATCACTTCTAATTCCTCCTAGCTTCTTTTTGAATTTTTACTGACAACTTCATTCATAGAGAGAAACAGATCAAACTCGTGTTTTCCTTGTACATGTATTGCAATTCATATACAAAAATATGGCTATATGCTACTCACCAGAAGTAATCAAAATAAATAGAATCGCCCAAAAAATTGCATGAAAATTCTTTTGAAAAGGTAGTTTACTATAACATGGGATATCTTAATTATCAATAACCGCACAGCCTTGAATATCTTCTTGTGAAGAACGTTGAATGTTATACAATATACTTGCATCCAGCTTTCCTTATTAGCAGATAGTTTTTCCTTAGTGTTAAAGGGTGAGATTATTTTCATGGCTAGAATGAGTATAAACCATGATAGCCGAATATATGATGGAAAAGTTCTAATAGCTTATATGATAATATATAATAATCCAGATGTAATTTTAGTCTATATCCAGAAAAATCTTTGTTTCAAAATAAAGAAATTCCAAATCTTGACGTGTATTTTCATGCTTCTGTCGTCCATTTCTGTCAATTTATACGATTATACAAAATAATTTTTTTAATGATGATTCATCAGTTTGTATCTATCTCTGAATAACATTTGCTGTAATCGATTTTTGGATTTCCTACTCGAAATCAATAGTTGTACAAAAAGATTTTGTTAATGGCTTTTTTGACAAATTAGGATTTAATAAGTTCAGTCATAAACTGTCGAATAAGAATTAATGGATATTTTTTAGAATATTTAAGTCCACAGCCATTACCAGAATAATTTTCGGGGAGTTCAATATTTGCCTGTTTTAAAATTTAAACATTTTGCCTAGGTAGACCAGTTTAAATAAACAAACATTTTTAAGACATCTTAATTTTGTAAAACTCCTAAAATTTTTTGAAGTTTTACGGTTTTTGTGAATGAAAAATAGACCAATAGTACTTTACACTTGGAAATAAAATCTATAAACTACCAAATTTTTGACAACTCTTATTCTATTCTTATAACTTGTTTAAAAAGGAAAATTAAGTTTCCTATTTTTGTAAATTTAATTTGAAATATCTGGCATCATATATTTACAATGTTTTATGTCGAATCAATTTGGTGATACATATTGAGCTTAGATTAGGAAACAAATTAATAATCAATTTATCACATTCCAGAATTTTCACCATAGTAAAAGAATTTTTCCTTTGAGAAACAGTTATTAGTTAAATATTTCTCATAATTACTTTTCAATAGAGATGTACTGGTAAATTGGTTGATTAATTAAGAGCAAACTATTAATACGTGAAGGAGATCAAACTTAAAATTGTCATAAGGATTTAATCAAGAGGCTAATAATTGCAAGATGCTAAATACAAAAAATACAAATTAGAAAATTAAGACAGATAACTATTTAAAATTTCTTTGCAATGTTTAATATTCTTCTTATTTTTAAACTTACATCAATTAAATATTTAAGCTTAAATAACTCCTAAAACAGCTATTATTAATTACTAGATTAGGGCAATATAGAAATAAAATGATTAATTTACAGTCGAATATATATTCTGTGGCATTGGCTACTCTTATAAAACCCAAAAAAATGCATAAAAAATTAAAAACTTAAATTAAAAGTCATTTGGGTATTATAAATATTCAAATAAGAGAAAGTCCTCCTTTTCTTTAAAAAAAAAGAGGCTTAGAGAGTTTTAATGAGCTTTTAAACTGTGCCATAAATAACTATTCTATATGATTTAAAGAATTATGTTTCTATAAGCTGCTTATAATTGAAATGAAAAATTAGCTAACAACTATAAATCTTCTAAAATTTTCTTTAATAATACTCCGTTTTTTGTGATTTAGATTTTCTTTTAACTTTTATTTCATTCATTCTATTTTATTTCATTAAAAACAGAAAAAATTTGCAAATGAAATCTATCATAGAAGCAAATATTTTACCTATTTCATTTCCTTGAGAAATATAATAATTTTAAATGTTGCTTTTAAAATATTTATGCGTAATTTTAAATATGTATTTCAAGTATTAAAGTAATTGATGCTTTAACTAATTTTTTTACTTATTATCCTGGAAAATTTTTTCAAATATCTTATTGTGTAATATATATAAATAGAAACAATGTCGGAAAAAAATATTTAACTTTTTCATTCGTTCCTGTGTTTCTTAATGGTAATTAATTAGAAGTTGGTAATCTTATCTTAAAAACTATATGACATATGGTAAGTAAATCAATTAAGAAGTTCTTGAGGGAATTTAACGTCTTATTTTTTGCATACTGAAATATAGAAAAAAAGAAGCCATTCAACAAAAAATTGGTGTGTGCGATTTTAAACGTATTTAGATAATAAAATGCTCAGATAAGTCAACTTTTCGAGTTTTCAACAAGCTGCATTTACTGTTGGTGCTCAATATAATCTCCTTTTCCCATTATAAATAAAATGACTTGGGAATGAATCTCACACTGCGTATTTGACAGAATATCAGGTGACAAGCTACCACTTATAGGGCATCAAAGGTTGTTGTGTGTATTTCTTTGCCTTTTTTGTATATATACCCTATTAATGCAACTACAAAAAAAACTCTGCTAATCAATTGTAAGCATGAGTCATTGCGTCATACATAGCTAAAAGCCACCTATATCATGCCTGTACTAAGGATCGAGCTCTTATCTTATCGCTTGAGATGAGTGCATACGACTATTAAAGCCAAAATATTTTTAAATAATTTCGTGACATGATATTATAGAAACACCTGCACAATCTACTTCACTCTATAAGTGTGCAGAATATGTAAATCCAAGGTATCATTTAGTACAACCTTGTAATAGTCCTTTTTTCCCTACCTTGTTCAGTTTCACGGATGAGACCAATGTTTTCCAAATTTCATCGTTAGGGATGCTGCAAGGCTATATCTTCTTTTAACGCATAGTCACTATCCTATACTTATGCACTCCTTTTATGCCTACAGCTATCAGTATTCTGATGGAAGTAGATGAGGCAAAAATTTTCAATATATTTCTTTGTATATTCATTTCTCTTTTTGTATACATATAAATAAATATACAGACATGTATATATATAATTAATACATTCTCGGAAAGATAATTTGGAAAGATTAGATATCAAGTGCAATAATTAATAAGGTTATTAAATTATGAATTATGCTATATAATTGTACAAACAATTTTGGCACTATATAAACATTTTCAAAAGAATCTATCTTATCAGGAATATGGTTGAAAAGCATAACATTTATTTAAGGAAGAGTATTAACGAGAAAAATTAAAATAATTTATTATTATTTCAATAAGATTTAAAGGAAAAGTACAAAAGATAAAGTATTATATAATAAAGAGACATCATAAAGACTAAATTTCAGGTTTTGCATTGAAAACTAAAAAAAAACCAACAATATCAAAAACTTAAAAGTACTTTTTTCTCTTATTTACATATATTCAATTATAAATTAAGTAAGAATCATTAAGAGAAAAAACCCTAATGTTAATAAAACAGATTTAAACATAAGAACTCGTAGTAAGATTATTCGGAAACAAAACTGATTTTCCAGTTTAATGAAATTAATATTTCTGAATTGTAAGACAAAGTCAGCACTTTTAATTTATATAACTTTTACGCAAATGCAAAGCAAAGTATTAAATAATGCACATGTGTACCTGTGAATTTCTTTCATATTATGTATACAAAATAATATATAATTTTAAAATATTTAAAAAATTATTGAACTGAACAATATTTTATAATTTTATGTTACATAATATATATATATATATATATGAGAATTTCGAGTAATACTTTACGAGTAATACTAATTTTGTTTTAAATCAATATATGAACAGTTTTCAGAGATTTTAGGGAAAGTAATTATTCTACTTCGTTTAGCTCTCATTATTTTTCTACATTTTTAAATAGAAGTCGAAGAAAAGAAAATGCTAAAATGTGTTTTTATTACTTTAATATTTGAATTTGTTTAACAACTTTCATAATTATCTACTGAATCTCATTAACAACTTTAATTGAATTAGTTATGTAATAGGCTGATTAATTTACTTAAGGGTTACCACATTAATTAGTTTATATTTATTCCTTTAGTAATTACCAATTAAAGTAATTTTTAAACTGATTTTTTGTGGGTTGAAAACTCAATATTGAAAAATTATTGGAAATTATATTATCATAAATATCACACATAAATTAAGTTAAAGGGAACCACCATTTTTAACAAAGCAACACGTGTTTAATCATAGCTTAGTTGAATGAGATTGCTTAAATCAGTAGAAGTTAAATGAATTATTAGAAAACAAAATATTTTATGTACACTTTATGTGAGTGATTTTACTGTTTTTTTCTATTGAAATGTGTAGCAAACTAAATAATTCAACAAATGTCAAAAGATAAAATTAGACCCAAATTTATTGCAATTAAGGCAATGAAAATTTACATGCCTCATATATTTTACAAAATTAAACTTAAAAATGATTTAAATAACTTTTATGTGGGCACATAAAAGACATTCATTTGTTTTAATTTAAAACTTCCCAGCTATGTCAGCATTTGAAGCGAAATATTAACTTTTGATAATTACATATGATAAGACATTAAGTAGGGTTTTCGATACAATTTATAAAACGATAGATTATACTTACATGATAGAAAATTTTTCTCGAAGAGTACATAAAAATGTTCTTAACTGATAATTGGTTTGAATTTTCAGTATGCTTATATATATATATATATATATATATATATATATATATATATTTATAGGTATATATATGTGTGTGTGTGTGTGTGTGTCTGTGTGCCGTTACAGTAAACAATAAACCCTCAGAAGTCAATATATCACATCAAACAGATTACTTTAATAATAAAGATACTTTTATACTTTATTATAATGCTTAATTAATTTTGTAACTCCAATTTCTTTTCATTAAATACCTTTCTTACAAATTAATTTCTGTGCATTTATTTGAATGTATGCACTAAGACTTTTTTTTCATTTATTCTAATTATGCCTGATCATCAAGAACTCAAATTAACGTTTCCCTATGAAATCTACTCACTTAACTTAACCTCCTGGTATAAAACATTAAGTTATTGAGATTAGACGGAAAAGAAGAAAATATCTCAGCATATATAGATTATCTTAGTTCATTCTTGATAAAAAGGTGAAATGAATTGAGTCACCTACAAAGATTAAATTGAGGGCTTAATCATTCAGAATCAATTAAAGCGTCAATTTTTTTAATCTTCATAAAAAATAATCGGAAAAAAATCTACATTATGAAAAGAAAGAATTCAATTTCTGTGTTTTTTTAAGGAATAAATTCCATGAATATATAAAAATATAACAATTCATTTCCAAGAATCTATTCTTAGTTTTAAGACAAGAACAAAAGAAACGTGTAAAAGGATGGAAATAGCTTTTTCAAAATAATAGTATATGTATATCAAGGTAAATGCTAAAGTGTTTTATAAATTTAAATTTTTTCAAATACATATTCTATTAGAATAATCTTAGTTGCTTAAAGAATTATTAAAAGTTATCCACTTTTGCAAACAGTTTTTACAAATATATAATTTGTTTGCTTAAAAAGAAATAAATAATTTCAAAAAACTTATTTAATCATATTTGTATGTTCTCTCAAAGAGCATGAGAATATGATTAAAGAAGTTCTGGTTCAAGAAATTTACTTTGAAAGGTTAATCTGTGTATTTTTGACAAAAATACACAGATCAACCTTTTTTGTCAAAAATACACAAATCAAACTTCCAAAAATATTTTTCTTTACCTTTATATAAAAACTTATTACTTATTTTTTAAGAAAATATTAAACTACAAATGCAAGATAAAGTAAAAATTAATTTCTGATATTATAGCTAAGATGGCATAAACTTGTAAAACATTAACATGTTATTATATAAATTGGTTTTAGCTTTAAATCAGTAATTATAATTAATAAATTTTGTTTATATCAAGCACTATGTAGAATACAATAATCATTTTATAGCAATAAAAATACAGCTAATATAAAATTTTGGTTAATATCTTAATATACTGACATTAAAATGAATAATAAACAGGTATACAGATAAATATACTTAGTTTATTATTATTCTGTGATTTAGAAATCTGAATTATTTGGGATTTAATTATATTGTATATTATGTATACGTTAAAATATTAAATGATAACAATTTATTTAATCAGCATGTTAACTTATTTGATTTATTTACTTGTTGCATTGTATTAAAATTATTTCATAAATATATATACATGTCCATAAGAAAGTAGAATCAGTTATCCATTTTCAAAAATGCATTTTTTTTAAATCAGCTCTTGAATATGATGATTTTGGAAAAGTTAGATACTTAATTTTATGTTTTTAACCCCCATTTAACATCTTAATATTATAAATGTGAGTTAAAAACATAAAAGAAACTTCTTCGATTGGTATCAAGAGTTTCATTTTTAAAATTCAAATATATTTGAACATGACAGACTTTAACGTAACAAAATAAAATCATTTTATATAATCAAAATGTTTCCATGTTAAACTTTGATTATACATATATTTGAATGTATGAATAATTATTCAAGAACTGCTTACAAAACTTTATTTTCGTGGCATATTTTGAATAAATAAATGAGTATAATTCCACTGGTACACTTGTAAAAATGCATAAGATGCAATCCTGGAATTTAGTTTATCGATATAAAACATATTTAAAGATTCCATAACTTAACTTTTTTAGGAAATGTTTAAATTTGTATTTACTTTTTAATAAGGGAAAGATGATAAGATAAGAGAAATAAAAATGCAGAATATGGCGTAAAGTTTCTAAAAATAAAAATATTTTATGAGCATCTTCGATATGAATTTGGTAACATAAAAGTAACCTTATCTTTATATATAAATTATTGGATGAATAAAACTTATTCCTCAATAAATTTTCGCATTTATTTGAAATATATTTGAGAAATGTAGGGCGCTATTAAGAATGAAATTCTATTACTAAGAATATTTTTCTTTTCTTATATAATTAAGATTAGTTTTCATTTCTTCTTTCTTAAATATTTTTCGTTGTTGTTTTTAATCGCGAGAAACTTGTACAATTTCATGATAATTGAAATAATTGGTCTATTAGTCCAATTAAATTTTACTGAAAGAAGAATTTTCTCTGTTAAGAAGAATAAGTAAAGTCCACGAATCATCTCAAATTGTCTGCATGTCTATAAAGCAAAAAAAGGAAAATTTCTTCATGAATTTAAAGCTTTGCATAACAAATTTCCTTCATTACTAAGCTTTCATAATTATTGTTCCAATTTTAAATGTTTTTAAAAACATAAATTATTGTGTTGTGTGAAAACGCTTTTGAAAATAATTAAGATCTGTAAGATTAAATTTACTTTTGATAAAAAAAAAAAATTCGTGTTTCAGTTTAAAGGAAACAAAAACTAATAATATTAGTAAGATTTGTGATTGCATGTGCCCGAGGTGACAGAAATAATAGCTTTATTGGTATGTGAAAAACTCGTAAAACATTCTTTAATTACATTTAAATTTATTTTTGAACTCTATTATTTTTGTTTTTCAAAAAGTGAGTTATTATTTTTTCATAGGATAAATAAAATATCTGATTTTGATCTACGATATAACCAAAACACTAATGAATCACACTGAAAATTAGAAAGTATTATTGTTTTCCACTTCTGTTTATTAATAGAAATTGGAGTATAGAGACGCACAAACAACCTTATGCTATATGGTGGAATGTTTCAAAGACATTAATATAGGAAACAAAATGTTTTTAACCAATATCCATATATTTTTCCTTAAAATAGGCAACCAAAATATGATATTTAAAATCAATCATGATTACTAATTAGAATTATTTAAGAATTTTTCTTAGTTGCAACAATATTTTAAAATATGATTTAATAAAAAATCTGAGAAAAACAATGAAAACATACACCACTTTAAGACTGTTTATAATATATACATACATTTATACCCACACACATATGTATGATAAAATTAATATAATTAGAAAGCTAATGTATTTTTTAGTAACTTCAATAACATTTGGACAATTTTAATAACATCTGGAAAGCTGAAAGAATTTGGCACAAATGTTTTTTGACCGAAGTGCAAATAAGTTCACTACCACACTCAAACATAAATTGATATTTTATTCTTGAACGTTTTAATTAAAGTATTCATTGAATATTGCTTTTAATTTGTTAATATTTTATTTAACCAACAAATAAAATGGAAATAAATATAAAAAATACCAAATATTTTTCTTTTACCACTAATGGCAACTTACATTATTTTTATTATATTGTTTTCATCGTACATATAAAGTGCTTTATGTAATAAACTTATTTTAACATTAAGTACAAACTATTTTGCTGCAAAAAACTCTACTCTGCACTCAATAAATTAAAGATAGCCTTATACTTAATTCATATTAAAATAATTAAGGTTATTTATTCTCATTTTAAAAGAAAATTTATTAACAAGTGCTTCGTTCTCTTAAAATTATAAAAATAAATAACTTAATTATCAATTTTTAAAGACTATAAGAATATATTTTATTCTTTGGAATTTCATTTTTATTAACGATCTTTATGTTAAAATAAAATTGTTTGTTATAAGTAGTTAATAAAAAATGAAATTTACTTTTATAGCCTCTTTTACTGCTTAATAAACTCTTAAATAACGTTAACACTTCAAGCAATTTTTCATCGATAACAAGCCTTTGTCATTAGCATATTTTACTTATTTTTTGAAGCTCAAAATCATTTACTTTTATTTTATGAAAGTATAATAAAACTGAAGTATTTTATAGTTTCAAATTCTAACATTTTCTCAAGAAAATACAATATTCATGAATTGTTTTTGACTTGATTTTCAGAAGGATGGTGATAACTCTTTATAGTCTCAAAGAATAAAACTAGGAAAACAAAAGTCAGGAAAGTGCTTTTGAAAAAAGTTATTATTGTTTTGAATGACAAACAATCTAAATATTTAAAATGTTTTTCATGAACACAACTCTTTTATAAATTCCGGTAAATGCAACATTTTTATCTGTTCTTTATTACTTAAAAATAAAAGAACCTTTCTATTTTGAGCTTCCAAATAAATATCAAACAATAGCAACGCAACATTATATAGTCTAACAATGGTATATATTGACTTATCATCAATGCAAAATAAAATATGCAACAAATGTCTGTTATGTGCATTTTATCGGAAGTTTTAGTTTCCAACTACAATATGGTTATATTTTTATTTCATTACTTTTATAAAAAATTTTCATAACTATAATATACCTTAATTTACTATATTTCTTGAGTTTGAATTATATGAGAGTAAAATGTGATACATTTCAACATCGTATATTTTTTAGTCATCTTTTTTGCTAACTAGATAAATTAATTTTAAATATCGTTTGTAAAAGTATAATATTATGCCTAAAATTCTTAGGAAGAAGTAATTTGTAAAATAATTGAAATTTTCTCAAAAATACAAATGAGAAATATTTTGAAATATGTGGATGTATAATCAAAATCATCAAAAAATCTTCATTTCCCTTTTATAATAATTTTTAAATATCATCAACAACTGAAGGCTTATTTAAAAGAATTAGGAAAGAATTTATGTTTGATTTTTGTTTATTTCATCATTTATATATACCCGATACATTTCTTCTTTGCAGATTTTTTTATCATAATATTTTATGAAAAGAAAAACTGATAAAAATTTTTATAAATAATGTCCAATAATGAAAATATTTACAAATGAATAATATTCCATTGAAAATATTTTAAATTTATACAATTTTGGAAAATTTATATTCATTATTTGCTTATAACTAAATTTTTTTCATGAATTTCAAAAGACAATAAAATATTTATTTTCACAATTTTTATCATTTCATCAAAATTATTAAATAATCTCTAAAATTATATAATTCATTTCTTTCTGAATTTCTAAAATATTTTTAAGAATTCTTACTTGTTTAATAGCTCAATTTTTGGAAAGAAGTCAAATTTATAAAAAAATTTAAATTAATTATAATAAGAAATTCGGATAATATTATATAATTAATGCATACATGCAATATTTTATTTAAATAGGTTTTTGAATATTTGGAAAATATTTTGTGTAAAATTAATATCTTTTTAAAAAAAGATTATAACGCAATCTTTAATAAATACTAGCTTTAAAAATATAAAAAAGTAATTCATTAACTTACTTCGCGGTCGCTCTTTCAAAATGTTTTTCCCCCGAGAAGGCGCCCTCTGCAACTCTAATAGTTAATTAAATCAAAATTCTATAACGGTACTTCATACAATCACTGTCAACTTATTTTCTACCTTAAATAAGCGCGCTCTAAAATTCCGTCACTACAAAAACAGTATATTGATCCAGAAACTCTGTCACCTGTCCGAAACTGTTGCTAAAATTAAACAATAACTAAAATCAAAATTTAATTTTTTCAGAAAATTATATTTCTTATTTTAAAGAAACCGTTTCCCTTGCATTGCCTTATAAGATTTAATTTAAAATGCAAAATCGAAACTTAAATCTATTAGCCGCTTTCTTCAGGTGTTCTCTCTTCCCTTCGATTCTTCTTACGACGGAGCTCGGAGATGAACATCTTCCGTTGAGTTGCGATTAGCTATCTTTGTGGATAGAGGATTCCCGCGAACCCGGGAATAGGGTTGTAATCTTTCAAAATCACGTTTTCTCGCCAATTGGCGCAATTACATCCTGCCAAAAAGCGATAATGTACGCTTGCTACCGGAGTGGTATTTCGTTTGTGTGTCGGAATATTCCATTCATATTTATGCATAGGATACGAAGGATTATGTAACACAGATAGTAGGAAATGCCATTTCAGTGGCTCATTCGATAGCTTCATAGGATCTGTTTAAATAACTGAAATAAATTATGAACCTCTTAAATATTCTATAGAACTAATTCGACAGAAAAATGAGGTAACTAAAACTGATTTTTCATTTGTGAATTCATAATATTGTCATTAAATATAAAATAATAGCATATATAATTTTTCATTAAATATTTAAAAAAAGTTTTTAACTGGAATAAATAAGAATATTTAATCTGAAACAATGAGTCAACAATCTTAACTCATAAAACAAAACAATTTTCGAGAAGAATTTTTGATTTTCGTTGAGAAAAAATTCAGTAACCTCTGATAAATTATATATCTAAAAACATTTTTGGCATATTGTATAACAATAAAAGAATTCTCAATAAAACAGCAACTCAATTGTTTTTCAAACATATTGGATCACACTTCTTGGCGTATAATTGTAATGAAATCTTATAAATTCATGTTTTCATTCATTATATGCTAATTATATTTTAACTTGTTGCTTTTATAGGTTTTTTATATTAATTTATCCATGATAAGTCTAATAAAAGCACCCTTATAACTTTTCACTGGGGCAAACTGTTATCGACCAAGTTAATATTTTGTAGCCTTAGAGGTGAAGCCTGAAATTAAATTTCATTGAAAGAAATTTATCAACTTACCTGAAATATGTCTTTTTAAGACAGTAATATAAGGACCGCTACAAACATAAACACAATCCTTCTAATGAATAGTAGATAATATGACGATCATATTTTCAGCAAATTCTGACAGAATAATAATTAATCCTATAAACTCGCACACCATCTAATAGCACGATTTCTAACATGTGATATCTGATAAAAAAATACATTTATATAGGCTATCACAACCTATATAAATTTGTATGTTACTCATCGTCACAAAAAAACATAAAATCATTAAAATCGTTGTCTTTTATCATTGTTGTCTCTCTCCACAGTTCTGTGTATATCTTTCATGGTATTAGCAAAGTGTTTGTCTATTACTCTATCCTGTGTAATAGACTTCTTTATTGTCTGTACTTAGAAATCTTGCATCAGTTTATTAAAAATTCTTGATCTTATACTTCAAAGCACAATTCATTGTTCACTAAATGTTCCAAATCGCTTTCGTTGAATCATCCGCATTTGTCAAAATTAACTGTGTCCTTCAGTATATTCGTCATTTTTTTAACATTGTCTATCTATGTTTTTTCAGTTCACAATTTTTATTAATCTTTAAAACATTGTATCAAAATTTGAAGCATTGGTACAACAGTTGTCGTTCGCAATGTAATGAAATTATTATCCTCTTTCTATCATACATACGATATGACTTACTTCAAATATACTGCTGGCCACCGTAAATCCAACACCCTGAAGGAAACATGCAAGTAACATGATATTTACAACATGCATTAAAGGAGGGGAGATATGCAAATGATTAGAATTTCAGCGCAGACGCACATCACGCGCGCCTGTGGCACCACTTCAAAGTGTTTTTTAAGGCTTTCAGATTTAGACGATTTCAAGTTCAGCAATTGTGTTTTTCTTGTAGTTTTTTTTTTTAAATGATCAATTATGCCTAGTAGAAAACAGTGATCATTTTATAATCAAGTATCATTCATTCGATTATAAAAGTTCGACTAAGGAAGGACAGTGGCCTACCGAGATTGATTAACTTTCAAGGAAATAGGTAGTCGAGTTGGACCCAAACCATTGTGATGCAAATATGTGACCGTTTGATGCAGGAGGGTACGACGGACCGAGATGTTCCATCGAATCCACCTCAGTGCACCACTTCTCGTGATGATAGTCAAATTATGCTCATGGAAGAGACGGAGCACTCAGCCACCTCACGAACCATAGCAGTCAACGCAGTTTATAACAAAGTGGTATGTTTGTCCGCAAGACTTCTATTGCTTCGTCTACCCATCACGCAGAACCACAGATGTCTCCGCCACCAATGGAGCGATAAAAGGAGCATGCGGATGGTAGAAAAGAATGAAATTGGTTTGCGAGTATTATGGTATGAGATGGTATTGGATATCACTCTCGCACTCCTCTAGTACGCATTGCCTGTACTTTAAACAGACAGTGCTAGATCTCCGAGGTGTTTGAGTCAGATGTCCTTCCTTACTTTCAAGGCTTGCTAAAAGCCATATTTCAACAGGATAATGGGCAACCACATATGGCACGCATTGTCCAAGGGTTCTTCTTTTTCAACTCAAGTTCTTCAAACAGTCGCTAGACTGAATTGTTTCCCTGACCTACTCACTCTCTGAATCATTCGCTGATAGAAAACATGTGGGCCAAGGTTGCTCAACGATTGACCCAGATTATATCTCCAGCTGATCCACCAAATCAACTTTGTCAACGTGTGGAAGCTGCTTGGTCTGCTGCACCCCAAGAACATATCCAAAGTCTCTTTGAATCAATGCCATGGCATGTGGCAACAGTGATCTTCAACAGTAGCTGCTACACAGGCTACTGATTTTAGCAGGAATCACTCCTCACAGAAGTCTGTAAATTTAATCATTTGATACTTGGTCAACAAGTTATCTACAAAATAAATTTTGTTTTGATATCTATTGTTTTTCTTGGTATTGCAATTTGGGCCGTCAGCAGTATATATTCACACATATTCACAGGTTTTTAATACATCTCAGTATTTAAATAGCTGATTTTTAATCTGGTGTCAGTTGATAGAATAAAACCAAAATTACGATTCAAATCACCGTAGATGATTGACCTTTTAGTTTTTGATTTGTCCTTTATGGTGTCATTTGTAAGAAGCTTTATTTACAAATTTCATCATTATGAACAATATTTTAAAAATGAATGTAAAACTACTTGAAATGAATACACAAATATTAAAACTTTCTAATTTTTATTTGATTTGATTATCTTTTTAAGGCTACAGTTTTTGAACACAAGAGTGGTTTAACTTAAATTTGCGAGTTAAAATGACCTTCGAACCATTAAAACACACACGTTCATAATGAGAATTAAATCCACAAACTGTTGGACTGATGACCACAATGCTATAATTTAGAGTTGATAGTCCGGTTACATTTTTTTCACAAAACGTTTTCAAATAACTGTACTTGGTTAAATCTTCTTTGAATCTTATTTTTTTTAGTTTTATACGTTTTCCTTTTTATTCCATCTCAAATATACATAATTATATATAGTCGTGGACTTAATAGTGTAAACGAATTCATTAAATGTGAAATTAAAAAACAAGATCTAAAAAAATGTGAATATTATAAGAAATCATAATATAAAATAGGAACAAAAATGAAAATCTGAAGATCTTAGAAAAGGGTCTCAAACCATTATCTCTTCAAACCATCTTTTAACATCCCAAAAAACTTAGTGTGGCTTCCAGGTAATTTTAGGTAAGACCAAGTGAAAAAACTATAACTTAAAACTTCCAAATATTTATAATAGATAAATTTCACGTAATTTTTATAGGTATACAAGTAATAAAACGTGATATTTCTATTTTTGTTATGCAAAATTCGAATTTAACAGCAATGACTAATTGCTGATACCACATTTGGGAAGTTTCATGTAACTGCTCAAATTTTATAAAATGCGATACTTTCTTAAGGACAATTTTTAAACTCTGACTTACGAGGTCATAAAAAATATTTTGTTTCAAATTTGAAGGAATAACAGTTTACAAATTTTCCATGAAAATAGCAATACGAAATTTGTTGCTTTCAAGATAAAGAAATGTATTTAATCATTGTAAAGATTTGCGTCAGAAAAACGTCAGTGTTTGTAGATAGGATTTTTTCAAAAACTATTTTAAGAGTGACATGCAAAGACAATCGATTGAAGAGACAGGATACCAGTATCGAGAAGTAAGAAATAGTTTTCCGTTATCTTAAGTAAGGAAGCAGTAAAATTGAGATAAACTTAATGGATATCAATATATCACCGAGAAACTACATTAAAGCGTTACCAGAAAACTAAACTAGAAGTAAATCCGAAGATTAATAATGGATTTTGAAATATATTCCCTAATATATTAAATATTACTAAATAGCAATAATTTAAAACTAGACTCCCTAAATTATAATGTGAAAAATGTCATATATTATTTTACTTAATTAACAAAACGTCTGATTTTTATTTTGTCTTTAATTAAAGGTATTTTAGAACTAAATAAATTGAAGAGTTTATAGAGTTCAATGAATAGATTTTCAATTTGATATTTATTAACTGTATATGCAATATTGTAATTATCAGAATAAGGTATTTAGTAATTAACAGAAAATTGTGATGGGTATAAAAAATACAGAATTTAATAGGACCTTATCGTTCTTTTCTTTTTATCATATTAAGTGCTTAAATTTTTAATGTAATATTTATTAAAAAATTTGAATATTACACTTAAAAAAATATAAGTATTTAATGTAATAATTTTCTTGAAACTAACTCATATTTAAGGTTAGAAATTGTAAAGCATTTTGAAGATTCTAATTTTGCAAATGAATAGAAATAGTTTTTTTTCTGGAATGTTACTGCTATCCATTATTAATATATTTGAATTTTGAATTAGCAAATTAGATTTTCCCTTCAATTTTCTGAACTAAAAACAGTATACTAAATGCTATTTAAAGCTTATCGTTTTTTTCTTTTTATCATATAAAAAAGATAATGAATATTATATACTGAATATATATTCATTATCTTTAATTTTATAGGACTGTGGGTAGCTACAAATAGCAAAATAGAAATTTTTGGTTGAATACATTAGGAACCATATTTTACGGAAATCTTTGTTTAATTTAAATATGGAAATAATCATAAATTATTTATAGGATAACCATTATAATAATTATAGATAATAAATCTCGTTATTATTCACACTCTTTATTATGGTAAACTTTCTGACACTTAAGTAATTCCTTCAAATTAATAATATTTATGTTGAAATAAAGAAGTATTTTTAAAGTAAAAGATGAAATTTTATACATATTATATCTTTTACATTTAAGAAATTCTTAACAAAATTTGTAGGAATCAATTCCCATTAAGCTTTTATCCCATAGCAGGTATATAATTTGTAAAATATTTTAAATATTAACAACCTGCATTGACTCTAATTCTTTTCTACCTTTATAATACCATAAATAAACCTTACTTCAAATATAATTTTTAAATAAATATTTCACAATATGAAACCACCTTACTCGCTTGAGGAAATTATAAATACCTACAATGTTTCGAAGTACATTTGAAAACACTGTTCCTTCCCCTTATTATACTCTCAACTACTCTTTACATACACTAATTTTCAAAAACGAATTCTCATGATCAACCAGAGAACTGTTTCAAAATATTTGTGTGGACCTTTAATTAAAATTTAACAAATGTTTACCCAACTATTATCCTTGTTACTTTATTTGTTCAAATACTGAGCAAATTTAAGCCTTTAGAGACAATAAGCCACAAAATTAAAATCTTGGATTGTGAACTCCCTAGCATAATCCACCAACATAAATTTAACCAATTTGTATCATTCTACGTCTCATGAACACTTGTTTATCTTTGGTTAGCTAGAATGTTTAAATGATAGGTTAAGCCTAAAGCTAATTTTGGGAACTTAATTAGGGTCTTTCATGATTTCAGCTTATTTTCATTTCCCAATGTGCAAAATTTAAACTATTCAGTGAAACTTCGAATTTTTTTTATTACTTAAGAACAATTTAAATATTTATAATTAATTATATTAACTTTCGGTATAAAATACAATGTACAGTAAAAATAGGAATATTAAATATTTTTGAAATAAAATTTTCTGTTTGAATACTTGCATTTAAAATTTAAAAAAGGATGTTTCTTATTAAATCATTCTTGCTTAAATGTATTAATATGACTCGGCATTCGTATTTTATGGTAATTACCAGGATGGGTAAAACTGGATATTTCTATTGAATAAATTTTTCTTTCATGCCATTTAAACAAGAAAATGCCGCCCAACCTGTCTAGTGGTTAGCGTACCTGATGGGTGGAACCTGGGTTCGAATCCTGGCTAGGGCATGGATGTACTATCTCTCTCTTTCTTGTCATTGTTTTTTCTTTGTGTGTGAATGGTTGCCTACCCTATAAACGGATACCTATGGTATGTGTGCACTGAGGAAGTCGGACTCCACACGAAATATGGTTCAGTTGGAAAAGTGGAGCAGCGCACCCCATATCCCATATTGCCAGCCTGGCTGGCACACGACAACAACAACAAACAAAAAAATGATTAATTTATTCTAACTTTTTATTATTTCTACCTAAAACTCATACCTGAAAACTGTAGAAAATATCTAAAGACTTGTATTACAGATTGTGTAAATGAAGGAAGCTAATATAGTTCGGATTTTTAAGTGATTTTAAAAAACACTCGTCAGTTCAACAAATTTTAGTTAATATTTATAGGTTATATATATAAAAACAACATCAATCAATACTAAATTATATCTTTGATATTATTAAAGCAGAAAAAATATCTCTTCATAATTCATCCTTTTGCAATATTTTAATGATATCCAGATTATTTTAAAAATTTAATATTTATATTTTATAAAGTTATATCGTATTTTAATCCTTATTGTTTTGGGGGTGTAATTTTATTCATTATAATTGATTTACTTGAAATGAATTAATATTTTTCAGGATTGATTTATTCTGTTTGACTATATATATATATATATATATATATATATATATATATATATATATATATATATATACAAAGGAAAAGAAATTTCATGTTATAAATTTTTATTGTCTTTGGAAAATAAAACAAACTTTCTTTTTTAAATTTTTAGATGATCATTAATGAATAAATATAAATTTTTCATTTATAAAAAATAAAATGTTTGTCTATTTTTCGTACACTTAAGGCAATTTAACACTCATCACAAACAACGCTATTTTGCAAAAATTTAATTCGAGTGATATCAAGTTATAGATATATCATAATAAAAGTAATATACAAACATATAAAAGTTATTTTGATATAAGGGTATCTCTGGTGTAATTATCTCTTTGTAGCATCTTAAATTTAAAAAATTTTGCTTATTAATTATTTTCTAGATTAATGATGATAATGTTTTCATCAAGAAACTTTCGGCAAGAAAGCATTGTTCCAAGGTTAATTGAATATTAATACCAAATTGATAATTTGAGGGATTTTACATGGGAAGTTAATTTCTCGATTATTGACGATTATGAAGAAATATAGAAAAATTTCCTAAATTCGTGAAGTAATTTATGGCTGCACCAACACTATGATAGCTTATATATTTAAAGTCAAAGGAAAATTTTAAATTTTTTAAATGAAGAAGAAAGTTATAAGGGAATATTATTAGGATGCCACCTAAAATAATATATGCACTTAGTTCATTTATTTTAAAATCTTGGTGAAATGTAAAATCTCATTTTCTGAAATTATATTAAAAATGAATATTTAATAACATTTTCTAAATTCCCATATCATGTGCTTTTTCATTGGCTAATAAATTCGTAGGTTATATATTAAATCATTCATGTTTATTAAAGTGTATTATTATTACATATTACGGGGCCAATAAAAAATGTTTCATGTAGCAGTCTGATATTCTGCGTCAGCTAATTTCAAAAGAATTTTTATTACTGAGAAATTATTAAATTAATGAAAAATATTTTTCAGGGATTTTATATCTGTCAATATACATTTTCATAACATAAAATTAGAAACTAATGTAAATTCATGATATCTTATTAAAAAGAAACTATATTTTATTTATGTAACTTATTCTATTATCTACTGCTCAGTAAATAATACTCTAATTATTATTTACGGTTATTATTTTCTGTTAGTTCTAATTATTGTTTTATATTCTTAAATTTAGAGAGAAATTGCTTTTAAATGTTTAGTTATTATGAAAGTTTTATCACAAAATATCAGTGTGATGATTGAATATCAGTATGAAAAAGAAATAAACAATTAAATTTATAATTTACAGATTTATAAATTTTTGACAGATGAAATGCAATATAAAAATATTTAATACATTTATTTCAATTGATTGATTTACTTCGAAAATATAATGAATGACATTTGTACAAATTTGTAATTCCTAATAAGAATCTGAATATTTTTTATTGTCTAAATCAATTCGTTTTTACTGTAAATATTACTATTATTCATGTACATGTGTGTAAAGTAAAAGTGATTATTTTACACTTTTATTGTATTGAATCTTAAATGAAAGCAAACAAATACATTTCATTTTTTACTCTTTATAAACTAATAAACATACCAACATTAAAATTTATTTCGTTGCAATAGCACGAAGACATTATTTTAACTTGAAACACATGTAAGAAAAATTCTTTTCTTACATTTAATTAGATTTAGACAATGAAATAGCTAGTTTATAATTTTCTCATTTCACTACATACTAAAACAGAAAAAAATTATTTGAAGAATAACCCGAAAAATCCAAAGAAGATATTAAAAATTTTTCGTAATATTGTAAGTCAATAAATAAATCGAAAAAAGTTCAAACTTTTAAAACTACTTTAGATCAAGAAAGATTTTTATGGCTGCTACTTTAAATGAAAATTTAATTTAAAAAAGAAGCATTATATTTTTAAGAAAATCTGAAAGCACATCATTAAATATGCATTTTAAAGAAATATAGAGGATTACATCTCTCTGAAAAAGTTTTAGAGCATTATTATTTAATCAAAATGCTTGTACGTAGGCTAAAAGAACCATCTAGAAGCATAGTAATGGCTATTTTAATAGTGTCGGAGCCCACGCTGCAGTTCTATAGTCCTGAATACTGGAGAACATAAATTTGTAGATGGTGTTACCTTGTCCCCATTTAATCACTCTGGAGTAAAGTAGCTTTCACATATTAAGCCCTACACTAGCCATTGAGAGTACTGTTCGGTCCCAACTCGAAAGTTCTGAAACTAATGGTATGCTATACCGAAATGTTTAAACATATATTACTATAAAACTTCAGAGTCGAATGCTGCGTTTGAAAAGCATGTAATTTTACCATATTCAGAAATTTTAATTCCCTTTCATATGCACATTGTTTTTATATTCATGGTTACTTGTACAGAGAGAGTGTTTAGATCATTAAGCTTTAATATACAGTAATAAATCCAGTAGGAATTTCAGATAGAAAATGAATACTAAATAGATAGAGCATTCACCAAAAAAGCAAATTTTGCTTTATATTTTATAATTATTTATAATTCATCTGAATTTTATTTAAGTTATACAAGTAAAATATAGCAAATATATTTGCATTTTATTTATAAACATAATATTACACATAAGTATTTCTTAAACATTCTAAAAATTTCCTTAGTTAGTTTTTGTTTTTCATTTTTACTAGAGTATTTCAGATTAAAATTTATAAATTAAATTGAAAGTTTTGTACATTGATTTCATACTTATTTCTATGTATAAATTTCGTGACATAAAATTTTAAATCGCCCTATAATACATATTTTTGAAAATATTTCTCAAGAAAATGTATACATTCCTTTATTTTATTACGATAAATGATGATTTTTATATATAATTAAAAAATATAAACATCATTGAAAAACTCTTAAATATAAATTACAATGTTTAGGCAATTTTGTCTTACTAAAAAGCATCAGTAATTTTTTTTATTTTTATTTTAAAGTACACTTAGAACTGAATAGTGCATTATTTTCGATAGTTTATCTAAAACAATAACGATTTAAAATATGTTGATAGTCAAAACATTCTTCTGCATCAAAGTATATATTTAAAAATATCAAACAAAAATTTGATTTTCATTATGAGAGATGTGCAATATTATAAGATAATAATATGTAAGGAAGACTTAATGCTTATATTAATATTGTATACATTTTAAAATTGGAGTGAATGAATGAACTCTATATTAAATAATTTATAATAATTAAAGGATAAATTTTTCAATAAAATTCAGTCTTCTTAAGGTTTTTTACTCTAGTGTCAAAAATCAAAGTTGCAAAATATAATTACAAATTATAAGCCTTTTGAGGAAGATACAGTGGACATTTTTGGAGCTCTATGCTAAAATGCTTACATCTCATATTGAAGAAGATAACTGGAGATGATTTATAATCAATACTGATTTAAGCTACTTAAGAAAAGTCGATTGAAGTCTTTAAATCAATTTGTGGAAACTAAGAAACACATGTCTCGAAGTAAAGCATATAAGTCTGACTCACAAAATCAGCAATAGAGGACAGTTCAAAGAAAGGTAGAAGTTACAAAATTTCAGTTTTTATGTTATTAAGATTAAAATATTTTAGTTAGTCACAGAAATTCGCAGCAAGCAAGAACTTGATTTTCGGGATTTGAAGATAATTCAAATATCCAAGAGGATACTAATGCTCCTATTCTTAATCTTTCAGTAGTTGGTTCCTCAGATCCTCATATAAAGGACAGTCTAGAAAAATATGATCTGTAGGGATTCTATAAAGGTATTACATCAGGACAACTATCTCAAGGTCTCTCTTCTGCATAAAGAACAATCAAATCAAGACAAGCTGTGTATACGATTAGTTAAAAGGAGACTTTACGTCCGGAAACAGGTATGCACATACGATTCATCTGAAAAAAAGACATGGAGACACTATCATGATACAAACAACAGAGAAATCAATCTCTTCGCGGGTACTGGAATTCTTATATGGGGGGGAATTATGTTGGACGGGCGTATGTCAAGTGACAACAGAGCGCTAAAAGGTTGAAATTCTAGAACCCATCTGGTGATTTTTCGAGGAGCTATTTGAGACCAAATCGCTTTTATGTATGATTATGCTCGACCAAGCAGAGCAACAACTATAAATGATTATCTAAAAGAAGAGGATATTAAAACTGTATAATGTGGCCAAAAAGGCATCCAGTCGTCAATGCCATACAAAACTAAGATTAACAATTGTACTCATCAACAAGTCTCTCAATACTCTCAAACTATTACAACTGGAGCTTTTGGAAAAAATAAGAATTAATGTCACAATGAGAACTCACTGTGACAATCTCTTATAGTTTTAAAAATTGACGTTACCTTTTACTAAGTGATGAATAATGAGTATTTAAAAATACGTAATATGACGAGTCCTATTTTGAACTACATTACTCTCATTTGCGTATCATTATAAATTAAACTCCTATGCAATATCTTCTTAAAATTTTCTACCATATAACGAAGGGTATTTATGCCAAATGCTCTTACATTAAATCTGTTTTTTGTCAAACTATCTTATTTATTAACTTGCAATTTTAAATTTAGACATTAGCATTAATTTTATAACTTTAAAATGTATTATAAAAATTATTCAAGATTTTTTTATAATGAGAAAAAAGTTCAAGATGATAATAATTTTATTATCCTTAAATCTAAGTAACATGACTCAACAACTTAGTTCGAATGAGAAAAATGATGGTTCTTTTAGTTATTAGATTAATTACTGAGGTACACTTTTAGTTTAATTAGTTTAGTTAAAAATACCTCAAACATAGTAATGTAAACTGTCTCAATATTTAATGAAGTAGACTTCCAATACTATGAAAGTATCTCCAACGATTTTAATTAAAATCTACAAGAAATACAAAATATTCACAGTAAAGTATTTTTTTTCAAAAATATGTAAACCTAAACTTTACTATTTGAAAGCATTAATTAAATGTTAATCTTATTTAATATTTAATGAACAGTCTGTTTTCTAATTTTTCTTGAGTAATTTTCCTAGTAAATCAAGAATATTTGATTTTAAAAATTAAAATTTCAGTTCTGTTACTGTTCTAAAATAAAAACAAATATGTGCAAATAAAATTATAGTTTTATTCCACTTTTAGTTTACTTCAGCAGAAATTATTTAAATAAAATGAACTGATAAAAAAAATAAGCTTTTTTATAATAAGAGGTGCTCAGTTGTTAATTTAATTCATTTAAATTTTTGTGATTATAGCTCACAACTATTAATGCAAACGATCGTATTAGTTTACATTAAGTAAACATAATTTATATATTGACAAAGTTAAATCCCTAAGGAATATTTTATATTAACATTTTTTTGTAGAAGGAAACAGTCATTAGTTACTTGATTCCATTACCTCAATGGAACCAGGCGTAACTAAATGGCCCCAGTGCTATAATCATTAACTTAACATTTCGTGAGCTTGACTACCATTTCAAGCATCTTTATTTATATAAAGTAGTTCAGAATCCACTTTAAACTGTTATTCCTGGTGATATTAAGAATAATAGTTTAAAGTGGTTTCTGACTTTTTTTTATAATAAAACGTGTCTAACTTTGTTATAATAAAACTAAAAGTATCAATGTTTTATCAAAAAATTTGCTATTACATTAAAGGAGTAACTCTGATTTTTCTAGAATAGTTCTAATCTTTCTAATGTAATTTAGTCTTTCAAGAATAGTTAATCCCAGCTCTTAACTTTCTAGAATAGTAATTTCTATGTCAAAGAATTTTTTCCATTTTTTTACAACAGTAATTTAATGAAGATTTTGATTAAGATAACTAATATGCTTTATGAAACTCACAAAATTGAGAGTTTTATTTATTGATTTATAAATAATTAGCATTCTTGCTTGTTGTTAGAATGTTGCTTATAGAAGTCAATAGCAAACAATATTACTTAAAAATTGAAGCATAGATAAATAAAAAAATTATCTTTTAGAGTCATACATAGAAAATATGAACTTTATATTTCCAAAATGAGAGACCAAATTATGAAAATTTTATCATTTTAAGTATATTGTCAATGTGCTTAGAGTTAATGTGTATTTAAAAATGTAATTAAAATTGGAAAAGGAGTAGCTTAATACTAAAAATATTTGTCATTACGGGTGAAATTAATATTTTATAAAATCCTCAACAATAGTTTTTCAACATTAAATTTTATAATTAAACATTTGTTATAATAAATAAGCAGTCCAATGTAGGTTTCAGCTGTTATAAAATATAATGCATCTGTTATACATTACAAAGTCTCTAGTCTGTTATAAAATTACGCCATTTTAAATTTATTAAAATGTAGAGCTGAAAAAGAAATTTGTTGAATCAATTTTTAAAAGAATTTGACTTAAGAGATAACTTTAGAGCAGGGGGAATTCATACGAACTTTAATATAGAATTTCCTTACTGGCGGAGTTAATTAACTACGCACGAGTCTAAATCTAGAAAAAAAGTTTATTGCAACCGTCAACTCTAAAATTCAATTTCTAAATACAGTTTTTACATCTGAGTTCCATGAGTGAAAACTTTTCAACATAACTGTAAAGTAAAGGGGATTTGTCTAGTTTCTTCATCTTAATCTTAGCTATTTTTTTTAATTATTTATTAAAATGTCACATAGGACCTACCATTTAATTTAATCCTCAAGAAAATTTACTTTGTCTCTAATTTTCTGACTTTCTGACATGCTTTGTAATAGACTTTATGAAATTTTATATAATATTTGTTGGGCAGTTTTCTGTTTTTATATATTAATCTTCATAGTTTGATAGTTTCTGAAAATAAAAAGCGTGTTTGAAATGCTCTTTATCAATATGAAAAAAACATTTGTGAAATAAGAATCTTAGATTCAAATATAGTTGTAAAAGACTTTGATTCAAATGCATTTGTAAATCAATATTTAATGGTTCAGATTGTACTGAATTTATTTGTTACAATGCAAATTTTCTGAAATTTTTAGTATTATTGAATTTTATTTTCAAATACAATCCTCTCTTGTTTTATTAATTAAAACGCAATCTGCCAATTAAACTGCGCAAAGTATGTATCTTATGATATTTTTAACAATCGACTATTATATTGAATGAATGGGAAGGATAAAAAATATCATATTGAAATAAATAGTACTACCACATTGTCTGAATTGGATTAAATTTGTCCAATACTTCATTCATGAGCAAAAATAAACAAAGAACACTGATTTCAGAATAAAATTTCATTTCAATGCTAATTCAAGATATGAATCTTCATTGATATGTAAACACTTTCACTCGTTGCCATAGAAACGCTCCTACGAGTGCATTTGACAATGACTAAATTAATTATACATTCGCTAAAAACTGAAATATTATTCAGAACATCGAGATTGAATTTTAAATTTCTTATGAATCACAATGTTTTGAAATATTATGACATTGAAACCCTAACAGAATTGAATCTGAGAAGTTTTATTCCTCCCATCCAACACATTACATATTTAATTCAAACATTAAATCCTTAAAAAATTCAAAAGGGAAACATTAGATCTTTAAAAACATTCAAAAATGAAACATTAGATCCTTAAGAGCAAGAAAAAAATGAGAATCTGAAATAATAAATATTCGCAGAGCAATGAAATATCAAGAGTATTAAAATAGTTAAACTCTGAATGGAATCTCTGAACATTTTGATGTATTATAATAGTTGATACTAAAGTACAATCAATGACTAATTTTTGACATGTATAAATATATCTAAATCAATGAACTTGGTTTTACGCCCAATGTTTTATTTTCCATCATTAATTTCTTTTTTTTTTTCCAGCAATATAGCTCCCAATTACTTTTCAATATTATTTTAATTTAGAATAAGTTTCCACGTTGTAAATCTGTATTTAAAATTTAAAATAATTTGTATTTTAAAATTTTATGATGTAGTTTCAGCTAAAAGATCTTTCTTCAAGAATATTTGCATAACACGGCTTTGAATAACATTAAGTAAAATATTTATTTTCTAATAACTACACATAGTCAAGTTATTAAATGACGCAGTTATATTTTAAGTTTCCAAGTGACACCATTTTTAAAGTTATTGCTCATTCAATTTCTTGAAAGAGTAATTTTTACAGATTTTGCGATCATTCAAATAAATTGAAATGTGGAAATATATTATTTTATTTGGTGATGACTCAAAATATCCTTTTAATAATTTATTCAGCAAATCAAGATAGTCTTAATCGCATTTGAATATGTGGTTTCAAAATTATTAAATCCTTAACAGAGTTGTATCTATAAAATTTAAAAAATAAACAGCTCTTACCATGTACTTTAAAAGAATAGATATCTCATACATAATTACAAATATCCAAGTAACTAAGTAATAATAGTGTCTATTATATATATATATATATATATATATATATATATATATATATATTAATGCAAATTTCAAATTTCTAATAGTATATATATATATTAATGCAAATTTCTAATAGTCTAAAATATATATATTAATGCAAATTTCTAATAAAAATTTCTAATAGTCTTTACATCGATTCTTGTTTTCCTGTTCTTAATAAATAAGAGAAATTTCAACACAATTTTATATATTTGTCCATCGCTAAATACTCATTTAATATAGTAAATTTCTAAATGCATGTAATGGAATTTTATATAAAAACGTAACCATAAAGAATACTGCCGAAGAAATCTAGGAATTAAAGTGCATATATATAAAAGAAAAACTTTAATTTTTTCAAGTTATTAAAAATCATTTTAATAACTTAAATAAAAAATATTAAAAGTATTTATTAATTTATTTAAAAAACCTTGCTCACAATTAATTGGTTTTAAGCAAGATTTTTCCTATAAAGAAAAAAGGGTTTCATTTTATTTTACAACTATGCAATTTTTGATGTTCATAAAATTTTAAAATAATTAATTACAATATGACAATAGGTTCATATATATATACAAAGTTTAAAAACAAACAACATTAAATAAAACTGATTTTTTTAACATTAAATAAAAGTATCATGAAAGATATTAATGATTTTACTTTTCATTCAAAGATAATTTAAAGGAAAAATTTTGATGTAAGAAATATTAAAATTATTTTTCTACAGATAAATGAATGAAAAATATGGGGAAAATATCTTAAAAAAATATTTGTAAGCATTTGAGATAAATTTCAAAATTTCTTTCTTTAGTATTTCTTTCAATTTACAAAAATATTTAAGATAATATTGTTTATGATGGAAATAATCCTGTTTTAAGCGATTGCAAGGATTCAAATCTGGTGAAGTATATAAATATTCTATTGCATTGCCGTAGAATTTTCAAAACAGTAATCCAATAAATGTGGTATTTGATATCCTGTGTAGTTTCAAAAGTTTCTTCAGTTAGCTTGTTCTACAGGAAGAACTACATTCTGCGTATAAACCAATTATTTTCAGTCTTCTTCGAGTTTCCAACGTTTAATTTCTTTTAAATTTATATTTTTCAAAGAAAAAAAACCAAAAGTCTTTTTGACTCATTATCATTTATACATTTAATGATAAATTCTCATTTCCAAAGTTACAAGACATTTCTGACACAATACCAAATCATTCCAGAAAATATTAAGGCGCAAAACTTTAAAGGGTTATCACTTTCAGAAGTGACAATATTTTGCTTATTTTTGATATCTCGAAATTTTATTCTAGAGATGATGACTATTTTAGGTTTGTTATTTTAGATTAAGACGAAAATAGTGCATTTTTTACTTTATTTTTCAATTAATTATTAACTCTTTTCATTTTTTAAATATACTCTTTATTTTCCTAGGGACCACTTCTTCACTATTTTTTTTATTTTATGTATATATATACATAAATAAAAAAATAGAGTAAATATATTTTATCGTTAAATATTTTAAACTGTATATAAGCATTAAATATCTTCTAATTCTGTATAAATGAAATAAGATTGCAAACATTTAAAATTTCTACATCCTCATAATCGATTAAAATTTTTAAATGATCAACATTTTTCCAAACAGGAAAATTTTTTTAATCATCTTTTATGGAAGAAAGTTACAAATGTTAAAAAATTAAATTTGTTGTCTATATTTTAAAAAATAGAAAGATACGATGAATACATATATTAAATGCGTGCATTTAATCTCTTTTTCCCATATATTTTAAAAGCGATTTAATTGGAACATTTCCTGTTCCAAAAATCTTATAGAAAAACGCATCATTTTGGTATTTCTATAATATTAACAATATTAAAATGCTGATAAATATTATAAAATTAATTATTTTTATAATGGTATTAAGAATCAATTACAAATTTCTTTTAAAGTACAGATTAAAATTACATACTTTTAATTATCAGAAATAAAAAAATATTAAAATTATAAAAAATAAATTACAGAATTCCTTTTAAATGCAACATAAAATAAAATAATCATTACAAATGAATTACACTTGAGTACCTCATGGATCTTATATATTCTATAATGGCTTTTTATACACCTTCAGGTAATCCTATGCCATCAAAATATCATTTACAACGTATAAATGATCTTCATCGCTATAGAAAGCGCTCCTTTGGTCCATTTAGCTGCTGGATGCTTAACTGGTGGGGTTAAGCAGCTCATAGAAAGCTTTTTTTTTTTCCCCAAATTCGATAGTGAACACAACTATCCCTACACATTTTTTCACGGCGCGTCACAGACAATAAATTTTCATTCTCTAAAAGCGATATTTTTTCATTTTTTTGTTACGAAATATTTTTAGGTGATCCAAATTGTTCCTCTCTTTAGTTCATATTGATACAATATTCTGTGTTAAATTCAACATTTCGTAACACCGCAAGATAAATCTCAATAGTTTTTATTTCAATGAACCTATTTTAGGACATCTTACTCGGCTAAAGAAATATGTTGTTTAAAATACTTGTCGATTAAATAAATGTATGACTTATTGATGGAAAATAACATAGCATGAATTTTAAAAATACTATTCAACTATTTTGGAAAGAGTTACACAGCTAGCTGCTTTTTTATCAATAAATATAATAGTGTCTTAAATAGTTAAATCCTAATAATTATAAATGTTGCGTTTAAATTTTGTAGTGTTCCACACAGTTTTCAAGCCATACTGATGGATTTGTCAAATGTTTCATGTAAATATTAGTGATGTGTTTTTACTTTTCTTCTTTGTGGACTCCGTGAGCCTCATCATTACATAGATTAATTGACGCAGTTGGTTATCAAAATTATTATCAAATATTAATATATATGAAGCTAAAGGAAATTTAAATAATGCAAATTTTATATTAAACAATGCGGTAGTTTAGCGTTTAAACTCTGGTAAACATTGCATATCTTAAAAAAAATAAAATTTGGGACAATATAATTAATAATGGGTTAGATTGAAGGTTTTCATACCGACGGTGATTCCAACAAATTATAATAATAATTACAGTAAATTAGATATTTTACCAAGAAGACTAGAAATTTATGACATAACTCAGCTGAACTTTATCTTGATATTAAATAAAAAATATTAGCTTTGTTTGTAGGGTGCTTTTATCAAAAAAGTTAAATTTGTATTAAAATATTTATTTTCAACAATAGATTAACCAGCAGAACTGTGTACTGTGTTAAGTTGTTGTTAAAAGGAGCTGCACACATTTTCTTCAAAGACTATCACTAACTTGAATAGAGCTCTTAAACTTTAAGATTTCATATTCACAAATGATCTTAAAAACATGAGTAAGTAGTTTAGTAAGATTGGTAGTGTCAACTTTTCTAAATATAATTAGCTTTTATTTGAAATAATTTGTCAGACGAAATTTAATTCGTAACCAGTTACCAAATAAAGGACAGTGATTGATTCTAATTTAACTTTCAGAAAAGTGGTCATGTTTGTAAGGAACAGTGGTTAACTTATTTTCAAGGTTAAAAATATTTAATAACACATATATAAAACATATTTGTTTTAAAAAAGTAAATTGTAAAAATCTTGTCTCTCATTTGTACAACATTTTTTGAATATTAATAAAGAAGTGTATGATAACATATTTGTTATAAAAAATGTTTCATATTTTTAATTAGATCAATAAAGGTTACACATATGGTTGGAAGACATAACAATCTGAAACATTAATAACATTTTAATTTAATTCTTGTGTTTTGACGAAGTTAGTTCTTGATAACGCTTAGAAAAGTGGAAAATCTTATTTTCAAATGAGGTACTATTTTCTTAAAATGAAATTATGAATAATTAAAATTTTTATATGTAATGACCTCTCACAATATAATGTTCTAAAGATAAAAGCTTTCTCGTATGAATTATGTAGATGAATAATTCAGAGGTTTATGGTTTATTTCACATATAACATTTTTCTTTGTAAAGATTAATTCTTTAATCCTCCTCTAAAAGCTTAGCTCATTCAATCAAATTTATTTGCCCAAAGAATATACAGTAATTGGCTTTTCTGCAATTGTAATACATTATTCTTTCACTTCTACATTACCTCTTATAGGTATTTCTCTCTTATTTGTACATCATTTTTTGAATATTAATAAAAAAGCGTATGATAATATTATACGACTTTAAATTATGTATCATGAATTATAAGCTCTCTTTTAAATTCATAAGAGTATCTTCTTTTTACTTTTCCATCCTAATTTTCTCACCAATATAATTTTTTATGTAATTTTGAATTAACCTTGTTCTTAGAGGTAATTTTAATTTCAACATTCTTTAACTCAAAGAAATATATGACCTTTTTTCAACTATCTGGAATGTACAGATTTACAGATAAAGATAATAATATTAATATAACTTAATGTCTTTATTTTTTAACTTTTTGAGCTATAAGTTGCTTTAAAATATCTGATACTCAAATAGTTTAGTACATTAATCTTCAATTGAGTTCGTTTTAGGAATAAATATTTGAAGTCATACATCAGAAAGATTTTTGACTGTTAAATTGGTTATTTGACTTTCCTGGAGCGATTGACTCTACATTGTAGGCATAAACAATGCAGGCATTGGGTATCAATGGATTAATGTGTTTAATCTTTTATAATTAAATTTATATTTATGGAGATAAATAATTAATAATTGAGAGTGAGATAATTTATGAAAAAAGTGAAATCCTTAATGTTTTAATATCTTTTTTAAAAAAGAAAAAAGTGAATTATTATTTTTATCTAATTTTACTTTCTTAATAATATTCTGAAAACCAAAACCTCAAGTTGTGGTAATTTATTCCACTCTTTATTTTCAAAACTTATCTCTCACTTTTTCATACTGTAAATTTCTTAAATTATACTGTTATTTTTGGATATTATAAGTAGTACATTATCTTGAAAATTAAGTTGATTTCATAAAATGGTAAGTATCTTTAATTGATTTTTCCTTTATATGCTTCAATTCTTCTAGATATATTGCACTGATATATTCAAATGAAACAGTTTTACACATGATAAAGCCTTTAATATATTCAGCAAAATGCGTCTCAGCAAATTCTATATGATAAGTACTCCTAATAAATCATTATTATACAATAGAAAGTAAAATTGTTAGCCAAATTAAAACCTCATGACAAATAAATATCATAAATCCATTACTTTCATATATATCTTGAAATATTTAACACCCTAAAAAGAACATAAGATTTAATACATATATATGCTTAAAACGAATGAGCCAACCATTAACTTCCTTTCGTAAGAGAATGAATTTGAATAATTCTTATCAACTTTTATTCCATCAAAATTATCTTTTAAAGGATTGAAATTAACTTTGGTAAAGTTTCTTACACAGAGTATATGCGATAAATTTCCCGTTTCTTAAAAACCTGATATTAAGAATTGATAATTAAAGAACTAAAATATTTTCTGTTTACTCCTCTTGTCACCTTGTTTCTTAAAACGCAAGTTAATAATAAAGTGAATTCATATGAAACATATATTTATTGTTTACTTTTCATTTAAACATGCATTGGGAATTTTAATTAATGTGTTCACATTCAATTCTTCTGGATAAGTATTTTTTGAGAAGGGTGCAATGTAAATTTATTGATAATTTAAATACTCATTAGAAAAGATAACGGAAACTGTGCAGTGCACTGTAGAATACTAAAGAGTAGTTAGAAAAGTAATTCACAGAAAGTGATGTTTTCAATACAGAAAAACTTCGTTGGAATTTTTATTCCAAGAAACAGTACATAAAATAAATACAAACTTTCTATGAAAACCGTGTTAATTTGCATGCAGGTAAACTTTTATTCCTTCCTTGGAAAGCATAAATGCTGATAAATCTCACCTTCAGCTTTTTAAAAAATACTGTCATATAATATTGTGTATTCTAATGTGTAGTGCTTTCTTTATGGACAAACACTTTTTGGACAACAAAAGATTTCTCCTTCAAAAAGAATTTTTTTATAAACCATGTATTCTATGTCTTTATTTTAATGAATATTCGTACCATGGGTTTAAGAGACATATTTTTAATTAACATATTGTTACTTTCCCAAAATATGATTTTAACAAAATAGTGATAATTATGAAACAATTATAGTAATTTTTCTCCTTAACTCATCCTTAAATTTTAGAGCTATAAGAAAATATCTGTTAAAATATTTCAATTTTCAAATCATGAAAACAATTGAAACCGTACTCATTCAACTAAAATTTCAGAAACAATGGCCCTGGATTCTCTTATTAGTTTAATTCATTCTTCTCATGTAGTGTGTTTCAAATATTCAGCATGTTCATAAGGAGTAGCAGAAATGCTCTGATTAATTCGTTAGGAGCATGACACAATCTCTTCTAATGTGCAACTGCCCTGAATGATGAATAGGAAGAGGTGGTCGATGCCACCATTTAGGTAGAGATCACGACATCCATTATAGAATCCTGAGATGATTCTCTGGGTTTACTACTGCTAGGCGTCACCCGCCATCCGGTTTCCTTAATGAGAGTAGGAGGAATTAGCTATTCCAGGAGAGGTTACCCGTGGAAAGGAAATTTTGAAGGGTTTTGACACTTATATTGTCAAATTTTAGAGATCGGAAGTCCCGTAAGTATGAAACTAAAGTGAAAAGGATTAAGCAAACTTATATTTATAAGCAATGAGTGTAATCATGTCAATATTATGTGGCATGTTGCGTATTAAATCAAAAGGGTAAAATATTTAATTTAATCACATCAACGATCTATTTTAATGAAAAATGAGAATTTATATAAATATTTCATTTTCTAAAAGAAAATAGTCATACATGAAAAATTAATATTAATTAGGGTTTTTCAAATTTTTTTCTTTTTAATTTTCCCCGTGAAAGGAAGAAATTTAAATTTCTTTGAATATTTTGCATGTTTTGAATTCTTAAAAGTACTTTAAAATACCAAAAACGTTGCATATCATTAAGTATTAGGTTTGCAAATTAAAATTTTTAATAATAAATGATTGAAACTCGAAGTGAAAAATTATTTCAAAAAATAAAAATGTCCAGATTTACTCCAACTATTTGCATTGATATTTTATATTATTATATTCATTTTAGTAAGACAGGTTTAATATCAAATTTTTTATTTTCCTTGATTATTTAATTATTTTAAACTTATTCAATGATTGAATTTAACAATACGAAAATTATAATTGGGAAAATGAAATTGCAAAATAAATTATTTTAAATATTGTTTTTATTATAAATAAGAATTGTTTTTTATTCGATTTTTGAGAATTTTCATTTAAAATGTCAAACAAAATTTTCACTCACCACAAAGAATACCACGAGACTTCCAAAAGTAAAAACATTTCACCACAGAAACATTTACAAAATAGTAAGTATAAAGAAATTTAAATCACAAATAAATTTCTGTAAAACAGCAATCACTTCAATGCTCCCCAAGAGATTAGAAAAAGCTGAAAAACAATTTTTTCCGATTAAAATTTACCTTTGAAAAAAATATTTGCAAGCTCTTGTAATCATTCTTAAAACCGATCTCACTTAACTTTGATTGACTTCCATTTCCAGTCTAGTAGAACACAATTTGCTCAAAAGCATTGAAATGTAATAGCAAACATGCATTGCAACTGTAATTATATTTTTTATATTAAAATGGTATTTATTATACTTATTTTACAAAATCTTTGATATTTTCCTTTAAAAAAGAGTGAATTTAAATTGTACATTTTTTATAAATGAATGATACAAAAGCTATTTACAACAATAAATAATAAATGTATAAAAAATAACCCCACTAACAACTCTCTATGTCTTATATAAGTTGAACTGTTTGAGTTTAATTCACAGAAAACTGATCGATCGTATTTTTAATTTTATAGAGTGTACATTATATATATATATATATATATATATATATATATATATATATATATATGCGTTTGGTATTTCACTTATTATCCAGAAAGTTTATACATTTTACTAAGTTCTACTTTTCCAGAAAAACAAAAATAATTCTAGATACATATCGTTAATTGTTTTTAAATATGCGCATTTATTGTAATTTAAAAGCTCAGTTTTCAATGCCCTTTTAAATTATGAGAGGAGAATTTATATGAAATATGATGCATCAAGAAGAACGGCCTTCAACAGAGCTTCCCTCTAGCTTCAGCATTAAGATCTCTTTTATTTCAGTAACTCACACACACAATATGAACGATTTTCTCTTATTGTAAGAGAAGGTATCAACTACATTCAATAAAGTCAACAAATTTGCTGAATCCTCGTTTTGAAATATCAGATATATTTATATGTTATATAGCTTATATCATATTCAACTCATCAATGAATAATTCAAAGGTCATTCTTGCATCATATAAAACTATATATTTCAGTGAATGATGACCTCAAGGCCAAACAGCCGTTGGGAGGTTTGGAGCAAAACTTTAAGATCTCCCTCGGCGATATCATACTTCTGTATTATTATTTTTGTTTATAAACTCTCTTGAGAACATTAGCTTTTTGACTTCTTCTCAAATCCCTCTTTTATGTCAAATTCGATTTAGTTTCCATAATTCATTTTACAAATTATAATTTAATAATATTATAATATATAAAATTTTGCTTATAAAATTTTACTAACATGTTGCTAAGAAACGAATTATGTAGTTTTGCATTAATGTGAATATTTTCTATTAAAAAAATGTAACAAACATGTTTCTATACATTTAATTATATTTAGATTTCATTAATCCTTAATCACATATAATGCACGTGTAAATTAGTTTAATTTAGTAAACACAGCAAGGCTTTAATGAAAATTTTGAAAATAATTCGTTTGAGTAATAAAATTTGTAATACAGATCTAATAAATTGTATATGACAGTATTGTTTCTAATCAATTAACCACAAATGTTGATTACTAATGAGATTTGAGTTTATGACGCTGTTGGGTTTCACATGAAAGTAAAAATTTAGTGGAAACATGTAATGTGATATCAAAGTATAAAATGATAAATTATTTAAAGTCTGAACATTCCTTCTGTAATCCAGATTTAGAGAAATATCTAGTTAGGTAAGCGATTCTTAATGGGGTAAATTCCAATAAGGTAAACGAATATAAATCTTAATGAAACCTTAATTACTCACCGTCAAATTCTCAATATTTGCGAAAATCTCATTTTAAATATTTCATTGTGGGATGCGACTGCTTTCTCTTCCCAAATTAGGAATGAATTTCGTATTGGAAGGGGTTTTGAAATGTAATCGATTGTAATGGAGAAAAATCACCACCTTGTCCCATTGTTCCTATAAGAAAGTTCAGTTTGTTCTTAATTGTGATTAAGTACACGAACAGTCTTGACCTTCAAACATCCAGAAAAGGGAGAGAGAAAGATGCTAGGTTATTCCATTGATTAAATGCGAGCATCAGGGATTTTTATTTTCGTTTTACCCTCCAAAAAAAAAGTTGCTTGCAAAAAGAATCAAAGTGGATGTTTTCGCACTGTTAAAATCAAAGAGTAAAATTATCAGGTTTTTAATTTTATAAATTAGTTTTTTTCTAAAGATTTTTTTTAGCTTTTACGTTTCCTTAAAAGAACTTCCGTTTCACTAATGATCGCATAATTTGTTAAACAACTGTTCTTTTCAGATTACAGATTATATTTAGAATTAACATATTGGGTATTGTTTTAGTTAAATTACCAATCCAGTAAATTTTGTGCTAAGTTTTTTAAAATGAGTATATTTTAGATTTTCACGAAATTAACTTATTAATGCAACTAATTTTATTCTGTTATTAACTGTTAATGTGGTTACTGAAGAGTTAATGTACACATTAACTCTTTGGTACCATGAATAAATAACTTTTTACATAATAATAAATTTTTACATTGTTAAAGAGGAACGTGGAAAATTTGTAGCCGAATATATTTCTTTATTTTTATTGATAAAACTTTAATTTTTCATTTATATTTTTAAATTTTTAAAATAAACACAAAGAAGTAAAAACATGTTTTAAACCAATAACTACTTTAAAAAAATTAGCATTTTCAAAATTTTAAATGTCTTAAGAAGCACATTACTAAGTTCTTCAATAATATTTCATTGCACTCTAAGTATTCTGCATTTTTATGTATATATTTACGATTACCATGATTATTTAAAGTAAAACATATTAGGTTTTAATAGAATAAAATGTGTCTCATTAATATTTCATTTTAAATGGGAAAATTTTAAGCAGATTTTGCTCTGAGATTTAATTTTAAAATATATTTGCAAAAAAAAACTACTCCTTAAAATTTAATTACAATGGATATTATTTTTTAACAAATTATCAAAATAGCACACAAAGTAATGTTTTAAAACTGTTAATGTGGTTATTGAAGTAATTTTGTTAAGAACGAAACAATAAATTTGCCAAAATTATTAAATAATTCATAAACTAAAATTATACTAGAGCTATGCAATGGGCAATTAAAACACAGTATGAATTAAAACCCTCAGAAACACCCAAAGACAATTTCATACATAATCAGAAATATTGCAATATTGACCCAATCCCAAACCATTTCATTAGAGTCTGAACCCAGACTAAATGGAAAGTGAGATATTAGACTCTAAACAGCATGGATACCTTATGAATATATTAATCTCAAAACATTTTGAAAATAAGTATAGGAATATCCTTATATATTTCTCCTTACATTTTTTTATATTTCCTATAAATATGAAAATATGCTTATATGTATTCCGACACTTAAAATATCAAGTTTTAATACTTAGATAGAGTCAAGCAAGGAGACTGAAAAGAATTTTCTTTCATTTTTCAATGCAAATAATATTTCATCTGTTATAAATAAAACTTGCATATTTTAAAGGATTATATATTCAAAACTATTTCTATAAATTATAGTTACTGTGAGCTAATTTAAGGACTCAAAAGCATATTTTTCCACCTCGTAATTATCTCAAATATTGAAGTAATTAATTACTAAGATAAAAGATTTAAATCCATGCTTCCAGTTATAACAAAGTTTTGGTATGCTTGTGAATACACAATTTGGATACATTCTAAACATGTCTTATAAAAATTGTATACATAATTTTAAATTTTCCACATTTTTATATCTGCATTATCTAAAATCTGTCACTGTAAATGTGTTGTTGCCTCTAAATTCTACTTCTAATTTTCTTCATGAAATACGTAAAAAATAATTTTAAGGTAAATGATAAATGTATACGTTAGTTAGACAACCAAATAAAGCAAAAATAATTCAAGTTGAAGTCTCAGTTTAAAAATTAAAAAATAAAAAAAAAGGTACGACTAAAAAAAAACTTTTAAGTGTATGAGAATTTTAAAAGTTCTTGGAAATACGTTAGAACAATTTTGAGGTGCACAAATTTGTGAATTCACTCTCAAATCTTACATAACCTTCAGAAGAATAAGCAACTTTTCAGCCTTGTTTCATAATTTAACTTCATTATGAACTAGTACGTATAAAGAGTGTAAAAAAACTTGTGTGTGTGTTTTCTCTCTCTCTCTCTCTCCCTCTCTCTCCTTTACCTTGCCTTGGACGTCGTTAAAAGCAGAGCTAATTAGTTACTAGAAATACTTAAAATGAAGAAACAACCATCGTAAGAAATTATGAAATGTATTAATTACATGAAATAGTAATATGGAAATTTTACTTTATTTAGCAGAAGATGTAAATGTTTGCTTTCAAATCCTGGAAACAAGGGAAAAAATTATTGTATCAGAGTTTTTTGTATGCTGTTATAAATAGAGTTTCGTATTCTGTTACTCTCAGGGTTTTTTTTATGTTGATAATTAACTAATGATATCAACATTTTTACAAAAATTTAGGAATTTGATCCTACTCTGCCAACAGTATTCTAAACATTGCAACATTTGCAAATAAATCCTACTAACTTTATAAAGAGCCATTAGATCATTTGCAGTTCTCTTTTTTCCAATCATTAGGTATGATCCCTTATTTTCTTTACAATATTATTTAGACAAAATTTATATAAACTTTCTGCATATTGTCTAATTAACACAATATTCTATTTTAATTTACTGTTTAATACAACTATATAAATGCAAACACTTTAAAACACTGATTTCCAATACATGGTTTATTAATATACATTGTGTTATATTAATGAATAAATAATCTTACTCAATAAAGGCATAGTGTTCATCAATAGATAATTCTTACTTTAAAAATCCACACAAGTATACTGATCAATTAATTAAAATCAAGATAATAATAGTTCGAAATTTTAAAATGTTTTTTAGTCTCGATTGTATGTGCAGAAGTCCCAATGAAGTCCTGTTTCACCGCCTCAACGTTAGAATGCTAGCAGTTTTTGATCATAAGAAAGTAGAGATACAGAAAAATAGCCGTACGATACAGGACTAGAAGATTTGCAGCTCCTCTAGCTTTAAAATTCAGTAGTTAAGCGATATCTTGAAAACTAAAAAGAGGTATGGAGAAAAACCTATTACAAAGTTATAGAATAGATATGACTTAGTAAAAAATGCTACCTTTCACACAGACATCCGTACAAAAAATCATAAATAACGTACTTTTGTTGATGTACGTGAGTTTCAACCCTATTACGTTAGACAACACTCAGAAAAGAGATGTTTTCGCCATCAATAACACACCTGTGAGCACCTTGGGATAACGTGCACTCTTTGCATACAATAGTACTTAGTGATAGTAAATTCTGCAACTTTGTGCTTGGCTTTTTCTTTATCTTTCAAGTTTTCAAGAAACAACTAATTTTTGAATATTATTGTTAAGAAAACAACAAATAGTCTAGTTGTATCGCATCAAAAAGCCACATTCATAAAGCTGGACATCTTTTTTTAATTTCTGAAATATCGGAGTTTCAAAGCAAAAGGTTAAAGGCATGAGACTAGACTTTACTGAGCACCCTGTATATGTATATAACACAGAATAGAAAATTAATGAAAACTTTTTAATAAAATTACAGATATCAAAAAATATGCTTAAAAATATTTAATAGCACGTTTTAAAGAAAAAAAAACATTCAATTTTATTAATCAATCTATCGAAATTAAATTTGATTTTCTTTTCAGGAACTGGTGTAGTGTTAACGGCAAGGAATTTATTTTCTGAGCCATTAAAGCGATATTCAAAAGTCGACCTTTGAAAAGGTAGCAAGTTTCTATATAACTTGAAATTTCCCTATCGCTATTTTTATTTATTAAAAATATACATTGTTATTATTGGTTTTTAATTTTCTTGATATCATCTGCTTTAAAATCTGATTATTTATTCTTTTTAAGCTGTTGTAATCCGCTTAAAACAACAGTGTGATTAATTTTCAAAAAATATTTATATTTTAAAATTTACTTATTAAAATAACGGAATCCTTTGACACTGTACTTCAATCTATTTTCCCCAATACCTTTGTATAGCTTTAATTTTCATTTTAAGGGATATTAAATCTTTTAGGATAATTAATTTAAATGATTTTTTATGCATATCCTTTATCATAGAATACCTGCAATGAATTTATATTTTTAATTTTGAAGCGCTTTGTTGATGCATCTTTGAAAATGGATTTTTTTTTCAGTTATTCCACAGAAAATGGAACTATTAACTTGTGTGATTCGTGTGCTATGTATAATAATAAATATTTTATAAAAAAAAATAAAATTGATTTTATTCCTTACTTATTATTCGAAAAACTAAAACAAACATCATCACAATTAAAATATTAGGTCTACCAGAAACTTCTATACGTTTTTAGGATAAAACAAAAGAATAAATTTTTCATATCTTGAATAAACATTATTGAATAATATAATTTCTATCATTATTTATGACTTCTTGCCAATTTGATGCAATTTGCATATCCCGTTTTTAAATAATGTCTTATCTCTTGAGGCCAATAGTTGAACCAGTGTCTGATATCTTCTTCGTTCTTGAATTTTTTGCCCTGCAAAAAGTTTTGTAAGGACAGAAACAAATGATAATCGGAGGTGCTATATATATTCCATATATTCAGACCGGAGAATATGGGGGGTGTAGCAGAATTTCCCAGAGTAACTCTGCGACTTTCTGACGAGTACCAAAATCAGAAGGGGACTGATAATGCCATGAAGCAATATGATATCCTTCCTGTTAAACATCGTAGCCCTCTTTTCTTGAAATGCTGTTTTAAATTTATCCAATTGCTGACAGTACTTCTCTGAATTTAGCCTTTCGTTAAGTTTCAACTGCTCAAAATGTATTGGTCCTCGAATGTCCCACCATATACGCAGCATTCTGTTTTTCAGGATCAACTTCGGTTTAGAGGTGAAAGGGGCAGGTTTTTTGGGTTCACAATATGCCCTTTCCTTATGATGCTTTCATAAATAATCCACTTTTATGCGGAACCCATCTCGAATACTTCCACACAAACCCTAATTTTCGAATATGTTCTGAAATGGTTTATTGAGTTGAATCAAGCCTTTCCTCAATCTTTGATGCGCATACTTGATGGAACTAATTGTTACCGGAACGGACAAAACTTTTTGGTATACCTAATATATTGAGATTCAGTGCCAAAATATTCGTGCATTGATATTATGACTAGAAAATCCGTAATAAAATATCCAACCTAAGAAATCATTTGGGGACTTTTAAACTTATTCCTAATTTATTATTTATCTCGAAATTCTTCGTAAAACAGGAAATAGAAAACAAGAGCAATAAAACTTTATAAGAGTACAACAAGTTTAGATAAGTCAAAACTCCGAATAAGATCTGAATGTTAAAAGTTCTGAATTTCTCATTTCTGATTCTATTCAGTTTGTTTTAAATTTCTATAACCTATTATATATTATAATAGAAGCTAATAATATATACAACTTTATGAGTCATTGTTTTATAGCAGAAACTTTAAGAGTGCTTCCAATTATCCTGTTTTCATTGAGAGGATACTCGCATGATATTTTTTTATTTAATTCATTATATTTTGAATCACTAATATTGTAATAAAATTAATATTTTAATTACCAAGAAATATTTTAATTACCAAGGGCTTGAACTAAAGACTTGAAACATTGTATAAAATTTAAGTTAATTATTTCCGTTGAAATAATTAGCTTAAAATGTCAATAATTATAGCTTTAGACCAGCAAATGAATATTCTAATAATTTTAAGCATAATAAGATGTAATTAAATCAGTGCACTTAAACCTTATCACATAAAAACAGCTCATGATATTAAACAGTTAATAATAGCTTAATCTATGGTTATTTGCCTTTATTAGATTTTCAACACCTTGAACTCTACCAAAAGCCTGTATGTTCATATCAACTTGAATAGAGAATCATTAATTAAAAATCTATATTTCCTAGACAGCTATACAAAATGTTATGTGGAAGGATTCAGGTGAAAAACATTGTTATCAGAATTAGTAACAGTAATTTTGAAAATCTTTTAGAATAATATCTCAATTAAGCTGAAAACTGCATAGCATTGTTTGTAGTGATTCATTACTATTATTGTCTGTCAAGTCTCCAATTAAACCAGATGTCATTTTACGTTCTGCTATCAGCTACAACCATCCTAACAAGATTCCGTTGCTTCCAATTATTGAGAAGGTTTGCTCTATTGTGCATAGCAAGTTGTAATAGTTGTAAATCAATAATCCCGATAGATCTCAGCAATGGAAACTGATGTCTAATATGGCTTCTATCTCTTTTGGATTAAAATACTTCATTTCTCTCTACTCATTTTACAATATTTAAAATCCAATAATTCTTGTTCTTACAACATAACATTATCAGACATCCTCATATAATACTCAATGTAAAGATATTAATATTATATATAATTATGCTAGTTTCTAGTCTTTTTTTTATATGGTTTATACCTGTGATGCAAACATGGATTCATAAGCTTTTTTCTTTTAATGAAAATTACATACAATTAACAATTACAATTAATACATGTGTACTTTAGATATCATCAAATGAATGTAATAGCGAATTGTAAAATAACGGAAACTATCATTGAAAATAGTATGGTTCAAAATATGAATAAGGATTTGAATAGGCAGAGATTTGTTTGGTAACAGATGATAATTCTCAACAATAAACAGTATTTTCGAAATTTAGCTTTTTAATTTCTACTCTTTCACCTCAAGAGAACTTTGAAAGTGTTACTATTTGCAGGCGTACTCAAATACAAAGAAAAGAACATATCCTTTTCGACTATTTCAAAAGTAACTGTTGCTGATTACTTTTTAGGCATCCTTATAAAAAATTAAAGACTTTGAAGGGCGTTTAATTTAGAATTTAACAAAATTATGTGTTTTTATCTTCTGTTTCATTCCTTTTTCATATTATTTGCTACTATGTGTATGTTGAATGTACTTTGTATTTTTATCTGTTAAAACCATTGAAATTCTAGGAAAACTTAACAGAAATTGTTCGTCTCGTAATATAAATAACATAGAAAAACCAGAACTGTTTAATAATTTATCACTTTGAATTTAACACACATTAAAGCTAAATATTATTTTATCAAAGTGAGACTAAATGAAAAATTAAAATTATTTTGCATACCCAAGTGATGTTACCCCCATTCAACGTCTAGAATTGAATTAATAATAAAAGGTAATGTATATCAGGTATCTGTTTCTTACGAACTATAACATAGGCTACGTTTCATTTCGAAGTTTTAATTACATCGTTTGTAATTAATTTAAACCATAATTTACACAGATATAAATTCACTGTAAAGTTGCTTACATAGCAATGTAATTAGTTTAAATGATGTAATATTGTTTCGGAATTCTATTCATTTCAAGAATACTGACTTGTTCTTTCGTTTCTCTCAAAATTCTCTTGTCCGAGACAGCTAGAGGCAAAAAAATATGTATACGCGCGCGCGGCATCGGATTTCCATTTCTCTCTACATTTCTTCATGATTAAATTGTTTTAAAAATAAATGTATTTAATATTTTTATCGATTTTTGATGATTTTTTTTCGCTACTGCAGAAAATGTGCTTATGCCTTTGCCAATACGCCCCCAATCAAAATACATTGGAACGCGAATAAAAAAATCACACTTCGATATTTCATTACTTTATAGCAAAAGAGAATTTGCAATCATTCCATCTCGCATTCGATTAGTTTTTAGTGCATCTATACAGAAATCCTCATTGCGTGGCTCAAAGCAATATTCTGAATAATGCTAGTTTGTGGTAAAAATTATTTTTCCAAATAGCAAATTTTTCCTGGATTCTTACGTTTATGTTTTGCACAGGAAACTACAATTCACGAAAGCTTACGGGCTTCCATCTAGTTATTAATGTTTACATTTATACTAGAATCTGTGTCCAAAGACACAGCTTCCACTTCAGATATTATCTACTATAAAAAATTTAGGTAATTTTATAAAATGTTTTTTTTATAATACAATGCTTTATAAAAAGTAAAATTAAAAATGCTTGTAGTGATTTCTTAAGTTTTTAAAATGGTTTATAAAAGTTCACTTTTTAATAATGCAAATAAGCTGTGTTTCAAATAAATAATTCTTAATCTATAGAGGTGAAAATTAGTCTGCTTACTTATAAACTGACGAACAACTTTTTAAATCTACGATACTCTTAGAATTTAACATTATCATTATATTTTCAATATTATATTACCGGTTTTTTCTCTCATCATAATTAAAGAGTTTCTTGTAATTTGTAAATATTTTATTATAAAGTATATATATTTCAATACTGAACATACCTCCTACATACTATATAGTTCACATAATGTTTTAAACTAAATAAATGACAGAAATAAATTTGGTTAATCTTATGAAATTCAATTTTACTACAGTTTAAAAAATGAATGAAACTTAATTTAGAAATTTCAAGAAGTAAAATGTTCTACCGGAGTCAACAATTTTATTAATTCAATATATACAATGATTGAATGTTAATGTATATATAAATGTATATATATAATATGCCCAAATTAAACTATTACACTCCAAATCCAAATATTGAAAAAATTACTTAAGAAAAAGAATTAAGGAAAATAACAAATTTATAGTTGCCATAAATACCAAATTTCAAATCTGTAAATTTGTAAATAAATAAAGCGAAGAATAAAACCAAATTCAAACTGAAAGTTGCTAAGATGAGATACTAAATTCCAAATCTGCAAAATAGCAAATAAATGCAGAAATAAAGTAAATACATAAATTAATAGACTATATGTATATAAGCACACTATTAGTACATCAAGCTTTTTATAAGATCCTTTTGACCTTTTGAAGATATGTCCCTTTTGTAGCTTATAATTACGTCTTACTTCACTGAGCAATGCTCTACTTGCTATATATATATATATATATATATATATATATATATATATAT
>JAPDSC010118371.1:879690-923341 GCA_026290005.1 Latrodectus geometricus
ATATATATATATATATATATATATATATAATATAATATAATATAACTAATATAACTAATGGTTGTGAAATAATAATTTTTTATATTCTAAGAACACTAGAGCTAGAGCCATATTTGAAATTTTTCCTATTGTAAAGCTTAGTTTTTTAATTCCTTGGCTAATGTGTGCATTTATTAGTTTTCGACTTGGTTCTTTTTACTAATAAATAATTCTTATAATACAATTGAAAATAGTTTTTTTTTTTTTGAGAAAAATAATGAAAAAATTTTATATTATGCATATTTGTCAATCATTTCCTGCGAAAAATAAATTTTCTAAATTGTAATTTTGGGGGAAGGTGAGAAAGAGGGATATTTTTATTCATTTCAATTATTTTTTTCCCTCAGCTTAACAGAAGCCATATTTTCACAAAACTAAATTATTTTTTCAATTATTTATTTCACAAAAATCTTTCGATTTATTATTTCATTTTACTAAATTCTCTCATTTGTTTTGACAAAATTGATTTCGCGTAAAATGAATCATAAGAGACTCACATTTTCTTATCGTACACAAAGTAATTATAATTCAAATTTAAAAAAATTATTTCACGATAGTATGATTTTATTGTTAGACTTTTTTTATTTCTTCGAAATTTCATTATTTTATAAATTATGTTATTGAAACACTGAGATGAGTATTTCGTAGAATAAAGTGTTTCACACACATTAAAGTCTAACTCATATACTATTTGGTTTATACAACATATTACTTTTATGATAATATATACTGATGAGTATATAAAAGTTACATAATAACTCGTAAATATTGTTACAAAATCTAATTACATTGAAATGAAGTTTTTCATTAGAAAAATGTTTTTATAATTTTAATATTTATAAAATATTATAAAGTATATTTTATTAGATCATATTACAAGCTGGAGTAGTGAATTTTATCGAAATGTTAATGTGTATGAATATAGAAATCCGAAAATAAAGATAAAAGTTATTTATATTAGAGCAGAAATTTTGTTTGTTCCAAATACGTTAACATAAAAGTATTGGTATAAATAAGTGTATGAAATAAATATATTCCAATATGCGTGTTTGTTTGGTCATAATTATTTTTGCATTTATTTATTTGAAAACTATGATTGCATATTCTTCTGATAAAATGAAAACAGAAAAAGATTACTTTAAGTATCACCTTTGTGGCTTCTAAAATATAAGCAGATTCGAAATCTAGACTGAGAATTTACAAATGAGCAGATTGAAAATCTAAAGTGAAGTGCAATTTGTGCGATAACTTTTTTTAGTACATGAAAGTTTTTTTGCAGCAAATCAAAGTACCTCTATGTCGCTATTGCAAGCTAGAAAATTCGATTTGAAAAACAAATTGCTTATTGAAAATAATTTCATAAGTCTTATTTTAATGAAAAAAATTTTTAACACATTCATTTCACAGTATGTGAAAGTTGCTTGATTTTATTTTACAACAATGAAATTTTCTTCGATAAAAATTATTTTATTTGAACAATATTTCCTATACTATTAAACGTCACTAGTCGAATGCATGTAAGTTAGAGATAGTAAAGTACTGGCTCTATTAGCTATTTTAATATGATAAATGGGAATGTTATTTCCATCTTAATGAAATATCTTTCAATAACTGTGAAGGTATCTGAATTCAGGGAAAAAAAAATTTCAGAATGTTTTAGTTTTTAAACTATATATTTCAGTATGTGATTCAAAGTTTTAGCTGGTAACTTTAAAATTACGAAATTTCCATCCTATTATACCCCTCTTAACAACTAATGCAATTTCCACATTTTCTGCTATCAGGATGTCTTACTTATAATTTACAATATAAAAATATGTCTTGTAAGTCATATTTTTTGCTACCAAAAATTTTGTATACCAGATCTGAAAGCTTACTGAAGAAATTGTTTATTTTTATTATAGTTAAAAAGTTATATTAAAAGCAAAATAAAAAAAAAATTAACTGAAACATTTTTTTATTTTTCAACTTTTTTAACTAAAATTAAAAAAGCATATGCCATATTAAATATAAAATGCACTAATTTATTGAATAAGTATCGAATAATTAAACTCTCCGTAAAAGATACATTATTTATTTTCTCCAGGCACCAGTTTCAAATTATATTTAATATTAAATTCATATAATTTAATAAAAATCAATTGGTATGTATAAAATGAAAGTTGAATTCCGATTATGAACAATTTACAAAAATGCATTTATTTATACTTAAATAAAAAAAAATAATGATACAATTAAAAACATACTTCTCATATATGAATATTTAAGGTACTACAAACTTGGTCTAAAGCTCCATCGTTTATGTAATTCTATGAAGGGACAAATATTCGAGTAATAATCGTTACTTTAATATATTATTGTTTTTAGCGTCTAACATTAACTTCAAATTATTAGTTCAGAATCAATATTAATTAAACTATTCAAAAAATTTGAAAAGGTAACTAATATAGGGAAGTAAATCGTACAAGACAGCCAAGCATTAGCATAAAATGCGAAGTTCTCATACATTAAAATGATAATACAAAATATGAGAGACAAATAATTTTTGTGGGATCTTTATCTCTTAAATGATTAAAAAAACATCACATCATTAATGATCTTTCAGTAGCATTTCAATGACGGAAAAAAAAAACAGTCGTTTACACTTGACCAAAATTTTGTTTAAATGTATAATTGATTAGATGAAAATATGAAAACAATCTAGTTGCTCATAAATTGATAAAAAAAAACATTACGTGTTACGGATTCGTAAATTTTCTCAAGGAGTGTGTATTTAAGACTGTTACACACCAGTTTTCTATGCGATAATAATTAATATAGTGAATCTAGTTCCATTCTTCAATCTCTTGGAATTCTTCATGGGAACTCGTTTAAAAATATTGTTTACCCAAGTTTTAGACCATAGATATATTTCTTACTTTTATTGTGATTGTGATTAAAAAAGTTTATATGGTAGTTTCGTTTATCTTAGTATTATCTTAATATTTCGAATAGTTAAAAAAATTTTCCAAAATTATTGCATATACACAGTGGATTTTTATATTATTTTAAGTAATTAAACTTGTAATTTAAATTTCATAGTAACATTATTAAAATCAATAAAATTGAATTCATCCACTCAAATATGCTTTACTATATATAAATTATACCATCCCCATTGTTTGATAAAATCTCAATTACTCTCATGAAGCTTGTGTATGGTTAGAGTTCATGTTAGATTCATATTAAAAAGTTCCTTTTCGTGTCTGGAAAATACTGAGATAAACGAAATCTGCTGAACCATTATGTTGAAATATATTCTATGTATCTTAAATTAAACCTTTGTGAAAGTTTGGAGAAATGCCGTCTCAGATGTCTCCTTTGTTACTTGATTGTGGTTCGAAATTACTACGTTATTGACAAGTTTAGTGGCTTCTGCCTGAAGTAGACAGCCGAGATAAAATGCAATGAAATATGCAATGCTATGAAACAGTTTATTTCTGTTTTCTTTTAGAAAAAAATATTGTTATTCTAATTTTATACATTTGGAGTTTAATTTAGTAAAATTATCAATTTTGAATTATATTACTAATTGCATTTAAAGTTAATTTTAAATGTATTTAAGGTTAACTAAAATTAAAATAAAGAAATCTGGTGAAAATGATATGGAAATCTACAGTAAAAAAAGCTAAAACCCATCTTGCAGATCTGGAAAAGAAGAAGAAAGTTAGTTTATATGTTTATTTAACAAATTTTAAAATTATTCAATTTACACTAAGTTTATTTTGAAATAAATATTTGCCACCAAATTTGTCATTAAATTATAAAGAAAAACAAGAGTAATAAAAATATATAATTTAAGGCCATTATTAAAGAATGACAAAATATATCTAAGAGCATTTTAATTTTTTCAGTTTAAGAAAGGTCAAGTGACGTAGCATACATTTTCAATTGTTTATAGTTCATTCAAGAAAGTATCGAGTATACCTCATTTTATTGGATACTTCTAATATTAAATTATTTATAATAAAATGTAAATGAGGTCGGTTAGTGTAGATCCTTCAAGAATGGGGGAAATACTTTAAAACAATATTTTGATCGCAGATACAAGCCTTTTCCAGCCTTAAAAAATCTATCATTTGAGAAGTGTACTGATATACTAATGTAAAAATAGCTCAAAATTAACAAACGAAATTTAAGTATATAAAAAATAGTATATATTAGTTATACAACTAGACGTAGATTTTGTTTCTGCTAATATCGTTTATATTTTAAACAATATTATATTTGCGAGAACTTTTAGAGTAAATGATTGCAATTTTTATTAAGTACAAGCAATGCTTATGTTATTTTCTCAATGAAATAAGAAATCGTAAAAACAATCAAAATAAATCAAAATTTTAATAGAAAAATTTCATAGCTTTTTGAAAAAAATTTAAATTTTGATATTTTTTGGATTTTAGTGATTAAATTTTCAAATAAAGTTATTTTCGGGCTTTCTTTAATTTACAATTCTTTTAGAGGGTATTTTATATACTTTTGTGTACATATGGGTGTATGTATATTAGGTTAAAAGTTTAACCAATTTCACTTTAAATATGGCATAATTTTTTTCTTTCATTGAGACATGACAAAATGTGTTGCTATATTGTTAGAACACAAATTCTTTTTTCAAACTAAATAAAGAGTTCTAATAAAAGCAAATAAGAGAATTAAATCTGAACAAATAACAGAATCATTTTCAGGAAACCTATTATGAAAGATAATTTATTTGGTTAAAATTTGCTTGTACATAATACATGCATGCAAGTATATCTGTGTGTATTCTTAAACATGGAACAGAATATATATAAGAGTAATAACCGGAAATCACTTATTGATACCCTTCAATCTGTGTACCAGAATTTCTTTTCTTATATTATACTATCAAAGCGCTTTATGAAGTATAGTATACAATTTTTCAACGTCTAGTATTACCATGACACAGAGTCATTCTAAGCAAGTTTTATACAAAAATGATTGTTTTAAATTCAATAAAACCGTTAATTTAACCCATTCCACAAAATGCATCTATATTGGTTGCTGATTACAGAAGATTGTAGGTTTTAATCTATATTCCATTATATATTTTCATGTTTTAGCAGTTGGTATAAATTGCAAAATTGTAATTCATGTTAGTTACAAGTATAATAAAGTGCAGAAATATTTCATATATTCTATAATTCTTTTTTTTTATTTAATTGTACAAATACAATACATATATGCAATTATATAGTGAAATTGAGTTCAACATCGTTTGAATGTAGAGATTAAATATTTTAAATTTATAGCAACATTTATGTATTTTTGAAAAAATTTTTCATAAATTTATATTTAGGTATTCTATATAACGCATCTCCTTTTCCTATTTTTCTGTAATTCTATTTAAACATGCAATTTTAATTTTTTCCTTAAATCTAAGAAAAATTCTAAGTATTATAATACCTGATTTTTATATAAAAATTTGAAGAATAAAGGGTAATGAATTAAAAAAAAAAACCTAAACCGGTTTTTCTAAAATTCTCTGGCTGAATTCATCTATGCGTATACTATAAAGTATTCAAATTAAGTGTTCAAAAAATAAATAAAAAGAGCACATATTGCCTGATTTAATTATAAAAATTGGGAAGAATGAAAAATTTATTTAAAAAAAGGTATGTAAAGCATTTTTCTAGAATTCCCTAACTGTACATGTGTATATAGACATTATAAAATATTATTAAATCATATTAATAAAGTGAAGAAATAGAAGTATATATTTTACAGAATAATCTTAAGTAATGGCTTTTATTTATAAAACAGTACATTTTTTCAAAATTCATTCAGGCTCACGTATTTGATTCATTTTATAAATGTTTTTTAAGTTTGAAATAATCGAAATTCATTATTGTTCTTTTAAACAATCATTAATTTAAAATCTGAATAAAATACAAAATCGAATGAATCTAACAACTTTATTAAACAAAGAAAAAACATAATAATTTCCCACCAACAATGAAAATGTAATAAGGACAAGAATTAAACGATTTTCTAAATAATCTCGATACTGGGAGTAATTTTCTTTTTTAACATTTTCATCAAATTCGCTCATATATTCATAAGGGATTCATAACTGGAACAGAGGATGAAGTTGTTCTCTTAAAAAAGTTACTAATGCGTCACAGGTGCATTTTGCAAGAAACAGTAGGATCTCTAGAGAAAGAGAAGAGTAAGTAGGGCATGAATCGTTCTCTTTAAATTAGATCTTGAGAAGGAGGATAAATTTCGTACTAATTAAAAAAATATGTCAATGAAAAAGAATTTATTAAGACTTTTTGTTTCTCTTTCTTCGATGTCTGTTACGCATTACACGGTCAAATTTTTTACATATTATTAATTTAATTTCACATTAGAGCAAAGAATTGTTCTTGATAATAATTTGGCGATAGACTTGGTTTGATATTGGATAGTAAACTGGAAAATGTTGAATGAAATGAATAATTAAGCTTTTGATAAAAAAAAATAAGCTATCAAAATACGAAGATAATTTAGTTTTAATATAGCATTTGGAAAAAGAGAAAAAAAGAGGAGCTATGAATAAATTCAATTATATAGTTAAGAATCGAAGACAAACTCCTCATATGTATATCGGGGTATTATTTCCATTATTAAACTAAACTTTATTTTTGTATTTGGCTGAAATTAATTTTGAAGATTTTTATAGTGACTTGACCTGAAAAGTATTTCTTATTATTACCTTTGGATTCTATAATTCTTTATTACAGGTAAAACAATTATTAAATATTGAAAACCTTTTCTTTAATTTTGTTCTGAAGTTGGACTCGTAAATGAGAACAAAAAAGAAAACATAACAATTGTTTCAACAAAAAAAAAATTCAAATTTTTGAAACAAAGAATGAAATTTTATATAAAAAATCGTAAAATATTGCATTATTATCCACATTCTATTGTATTATAAATTAGTACATTAGTTTAAACACTGATAATATAATGATCATACTATTTTTCTAAAGTTTATCTTTAAATTGCATAGTTGAAACATAATTTTCTTTAACAAACCTTATCGATAACAAAAGTACAATAAAATTAATTTTTAATAAGGTTTTAAGCTATTTTGGGAAGAGTTCGCTCGCGCGCGCGTAGATATTTTTATTCATTTCTATCTCACATTATTTTTGTGAAGAAGTGAAATGATTAATGTGACTGTCTTTAAAAGAGCAATATATTGATGAGAGTCAAATTTACTAATATTTTAATAAATATCTTCAGATGGATGTCTTGGATTGTAATCCTACCGTGTCCGGAGAATCTGAAAAATCTGATCCATGAAGAGTGATTATAAAATAATGAGGCCAGTCATTTATCTAGACAAAGATTGTCATGTTGATAGAGTCTACATATGTTAACTAGTCTGAGTCTAACTTCTCTTTTTTGGGTTTGTATAGAAAGAGGAAAGTTTAAGAATCACTATAATATTTCGACTATTATCATCTGACTATGGTTCAAAATACCAAGCTGATTTTTAAGGGTGCATTCTTAACAGATTTAGATAAATTGAACTCTCACATTATTTAAAAATCTAAATTGAACTTAAGATAGTTTCTAAAATTTAAGTTTCTTACGCCTTAAAATCTATTATAGACTACATTTAGTTAATTATTTTTCATCCATCAGTTTAATTTAATTTAGTTTAGACACTTTTCAGTTTAATTATATAATTTCAGTTCTTTATATATATCAGCTATTTATTAGTTTTCAAATTACCATTTTTTTATTGAGTTAAAAAAGACTTTATTAAAGAAACTATTTTATGCGAAAAAAATTTTCTATGAACATGTCTCGCATTCAACGAAACTAATATTTTTCTTTTCAAATGGACTCTAAAATAACCTTTCGTCATAATTAAGTTTCACTTACTTCTTAAGTTTTTTTTCGCTTTTGAATCTTTATGAATTGTATCAATAATGACAGAAAATACTGAATAATTTACTTGGTGTTCAATAATTAAACATTTGAAATCCTTGGTATTCACAATAGTATTTGTTTATTTTATTTAGAAAATCAAATCATACACTGGTATCTAAAGGTTAAAAGGTAACTCATATTTGTGAGAATATTTAAGAAATTCTCCAAATCACACACAGAATGGTGGGAAGCATGGTACGCGTATGCAATAATCGTATAACTAAAGAAAGGAATGCAAGGAAACGAAACGACATTGTACCCCATTATTGTACGGAGAAAAAAAAAAAAAAAAAAAAAAAAAAAAGATTGAAAGAGTAAAATGGAAGAACAAATAGCTTAAACACTCCAGTTAAAGAAATTACAATAAATGTTGATTTGGCAGTATCAATTGTGTTATCGTTTTTGACAGCGAGTCATGTACTGTAATGATTTCTCATATTTGCTTTGAGTAATGCATATTTTTGGTTGCGTATAATATAAATCCGAACATAATTGAATCCACCATAGAAAGTGTGCCTTGAAATTCGTACTTCTTTGGCGGTCGCGAGCACTGAACCCAGTTCTTTGGGACTATTGTGTGTCGTGCAGTTATTGCCGAATAATAGTCTTATCCAATCTTTATTATTATTGGTCTGGATTATATCATGGTCATCGTGATATATCTACTGTATTTTAAAATCACAAAAAGTCTTAAGATCACCCACTGAGGCCTATTCAGGTTTCGAGACATTTCTATTTGAGATCGTCCAGATTCCAGTATTCTGATAATTCTTCCTTTCTAAAATAGATCCAGTTGAGGTTTTTGTGTCATTATTCTCCCTTCTTGATCGAATGACTCAGTGCTTTTTACAAAAACTGCACAGAACTTAGCTTTTCTCCTTATGCCGAATGAATACGCATTATACTAATTCTGATGCTGCAAATGTTTTGCACATGTTGACAACGATGGCAATGTTTTGCATACACACTTTTCACCGTAAAGTAACGATTCTCCACAAGTAATTTGAAATTAGGCTTAACTTTTGAGTACCAGTGTAGACAATCGCATAAATTTCGAACTCAATCTTTAAATATTTTTGACACTTCGAAATGGATTAACAAATAACAGAAAGCTGATGAAAAAGTTATTTACTACCTATAAAAGTAGAGAGTGTATTATGCTTCCATTTTGAATTTTGCGAAGAAAAAAATTTCTGGAAAATTCCGAATTATTCACAATTGAAGATGGCATTCACAAAGCATGACTGAAATTTCCTTATCATGTGTTTTAGTATTGTCGAATACCGAATTTAGGGTTCCGAAAAGTGCTACCGCAGATCACTGCGCCATATCGCCATATTTGACAAGATTCAGTGAATAGTAGTTGAAAACTCCTAAAAGGTTATTTTTGTAATATTTATACACAGTGTACCTATAGTCAAAGATTTTTCATAAATGACGAGGCATATTCACTTGACGAAAAAAATAAAAACCCAAAAATCTTTAAAGCGTTCATCTCGAGAAATATATAGTCAGAAAAGATAATTGCAGCATCAGTTTTTCATTTGTGGGTAGAATTAAACTCAGAAACTTCTATATGGAAAAGTGTGGTCTTATCACCGATCCATAATGATTCTACTAGACTATATTACAACTATTGCGTAGTGGACTGTATAACAGCCAAAATCTATTGTAAAATTGTTTCAACTTCTCCAGAGGATTTTTTGTGAAGGGTTTTCATAGTGAGCCATATTAATAGTTTGAAAGTGGGAAATCCAGGAAACTCCCAAGCACCCACTTTGACATATGTGCATTCAGAAAACATAAACGCAACATTCAGAGCAGCTGTTAAGCAATAATTATTTAATAAAAAATTTGCATGATAAAATTTACACTAGATTCATATAAATAAAAGACTGATATCCTATGGTACTATAGAACACATGTGTCCAAGTTATTTTATGCAGTTGGTAGAGAATTTTAGAATACGATGAAAGCAACAAAATCCCAAGCTTTATGAATGCATATGTTAAATATCTGAATTTTCTATGCATCATTCTCATTTACATTCAGTGTATTTAACATTATTTAATACCCCTCATTATTTTGACTGTCGAACTGTGTAATGATAATAGGATATAATTGAGACATTCAAAACGACTGTCCTAATTATACCCTATAATCATTAAAAAATATAAAATATTTAGCTAATAAAATTTTTTGTTGAAAGTAATTGTAAAGTATACTTACTTGATTAAGAGTTGTATTACAAAAACCTTCATTACTTTCGATATTATTTTTCAAATTCCATACCTACGTTTTCTTTGGCTGATTTATACATAGGCTCTCACTGTTTAGTGCAAAACAGGGATTTTTAATTAAATATTATTAGTTTTCCAAATTGTAATTTTCCTCTCTAAGCTGGTACACGTTTTCTATTAAAAGTACTGCTCGCGAGAGTTGATATACTTGTCCTTTTAGTTCTTAATATAAATTTAAAAATGTACATATTAAATAATTTGTTGATGAGAGATTTCATACAATTTTAACTTTCCGATTTCTCGTATTCCTTGATAAAAGTATAAACCATTTAATTATTTTTTAAAGAAATTGTTTGATAACATTTGTAGGCATTGTAAAATAATGTTTGAATGTTATTTTAAAGACGAGGAGAGACGTTATCAAGTGATTGACTGCAAATACGCTTAAAGTGGCATGACAACTGGCAGACGCTGATAAAAAGAACTTATCTACCTGTCTGAAATTCAGATGAGTTTCACTTTGAGTGAAATGGTTCAGTATGCAATCCGCACTTCTCAAACAATCAACTTAAGATTTAAAAAGAAGAATCGATCCCTCTTAATTCATTTCTGTAAACATAGTTTCTTATTCATAGTTAAATGTGCAAACACATGAGTAGAGAAATAAAGATATTATTATCGTGCGCTAGGTAATTCTTGTGATTAATGTTAAAACCAAGTTCATATATTACATCAGTGTTAATATAAATGATAATGGATAAATATAAAATCAGACATAATTATGCAGACAAAATTTACTTTGATGAATGTGCAAATTGTTATGTAATTCTGTTTCCCATCCAGAATAAGTTATAATAATTTCGTGTTTATAAACTACACAAATTTAAAAGGCTTTTTTTCTTAAGTTTTTAAATGAATTACTTTTTTAAATTCAAAGTTAAGACTTAAAATTGCTTTTGCAGAAAGGAAAGCGCATTTTCCAGTGCATTAAAAATTATAAACATTCATCAAACGTAAAATATTACTGTGTGATTTATAATCTAAAATGTATCAATAATAATATGAAAATGTTATGAAAGATAACATTTTCGTTACTTTACTATTAAGAAAAGAAATTAAAATACACCCTCAAAACAAAAGCATTCAGAATCTAGAATTAAAAAAAATAAATTTTTGAAAGTCCAAAGCCTTTATGAGAAAAAGTAATGAAATTATTTCTCAGAACTAAGTTCTCTTTACAACGAAAAACGATAGATTATCAAGAGCGAAATTTTCAGTCTCTCTCTTTTGGCGATTTTTTGGAAGTTCAATTTGGCGAGAATCGTAACTCGTTCTGTAAACACAGCAACCTTACTGGGCACAGCAGTGGCTAACTCTCTCCAGTAAACGCAGCAGATTGATTGTGCTATCAACTATCTTCTCTCGCGGTGAAGATCACAAGTGCCAAGCGCCGCGAACAATCTAAGAGGCGCACTCTTTGTTTATTTTTTTCTGTTAAAAGCGTGTAACACGTTCATTTACGTGGAAAACGTGACAATTCGTTGTGGTGAAAGCTGTTTTTGTTGCATTTAATATGACGTGAAATTGTCGCGTGGATTATTATAGTTCTCATGACTGAATAACTTTGTTCGATCAATTTCTACCTGGTTTTGTGATATAGGATGTATATAGATTAACGTTATTGACTCTCCAGGTAAGTAAATATATTTGCCTTGCTTTGTATACTAAGCATAAGTGCACATTACATTATAATAACCCTGAGGGCCAAGTTGCGTGTGTGTATCATATGTATCAATTCTTTAAGATTTTTCTCAGTAAATGCATTTCAGAGGAATTGCAATTTTTTTCTCATTTAATTATTTCTTGAGAAATTCCACTGTAATAGAGGTTTTAAGAACACTGTATCACTTTGTTTATACATAGAAAAGCGCCAAATATATTTGTATTAGAACAAATTCGGTCCAAGTTTTACCATGTTTTTTTAAATTTATTTTGCTTTTCTTAAATGAAAATTTCAAATTTAATTATATTTATTCACTTTTTTGATATTGTCCAAATTAATATTCACTAGTAGGGGTGTCTTGTTTAAAAGTTCAAACAGAACATTTCAATATTTTTCTTGGTTAAAATTGTAGTAAAGAATTTTTGTTTCTGTGAAAATGTTTAATCATATCAAAATTTATTATCCATTAAAATATTGTAAATAATGAAATATATATTTTATTTATTTAAATGTGTGTAGTGTGTAATAAAGTATCTTTTGAATAACAAATATGTGAAATGAATATTTCCAGTGTTACTTGTAAGTATTGTGGAATCAAGAACTATAAGATCAATTAAATATTTGTTTTATATGAAATGGCGTTAATTTTTTTATAAAAATCGTAAATAATTTTTAAATTTTGAGATTATATATATATAACCATCATTCATTTCATATTAAAATAGAGTATCGTAAATATTGTATTAAAATTTAAAATAAGTTTAAAAACTTTTTTTCTATTTAAGTTATTTATGCCTGTTTTCTCTAAAATCGAGAATTTACATCAGCAATAACGTATAATCATAATTTTTGTGACTATACACAGATAATAATCTTAGATTCTGTACAACAGAAATATCAATCCGAGGGAGCATCTGGTCTTCATAGGTTATCAGGTTTTGCTATCAGTCAAAAGCTGTTGTAATGTGCAACGCGTGAATACGGTCCACTATCAATAAAAAATTCTTTGTAACAGAAATGTGCGGCGGGAGTCAAGGGAGGAAAATTAGAAAAACTCCCAATTCTGATAAATGCATATGCAGAATAGTAGTGTCCATCTCCCGTTGTTCAATATTGTCTAGAACGGAACTTGGAACCACCCAATCCAAAGAGCATGATTTTACCATTATATTACTGATATAAAGATATTTTCGTTTATTAAAAGTTGAAAGTTTTTAATAAAATGAAGGATTTTAAATTTTCATTTCATACTATCGCTCAAATTGAGACTCATTGTCTATATTATTTATAAACAATCGATTGTTAATTATTTATTCAACCAAACAATCGACAGTCTAAAATATATCTCACGGATATACTAAAACTAATGTCAGAGAATCATGTATAATTAGTTTTGAAATTTATTACTTTCAGTACTTTTTACAAATTTTTTAAATTTCCTTTATATTTGTTTCTCTTAAAATGAAAAATCTCGCGACTATAGCTTTTATCTTTATCTTTATCTGGTAGGTTATTGTATTCAAAATAAGATGTTTATATGTATTGGGTTTCAATTTATATAGTTTGTTCCTAAAAGACAATTCAAATTTAATGTTTATGAACGATATATTCAATATCAAATAAATGAAGCTTGTTTCCGAGTAGAGTATTTTGGAAATTTTAGGTTTTAAGCATATTTTCTCATTGGGTTATAAATCAAACTTTTCTGTCCATATGGTTCTTATTTATTCATAAATATTAACAAATAATTTTCAAATTTTAATTAATTTTTACTGTTAAGTTGAAAACTTGAATTGTCAGCTCTCTAATTTCTAATTTAACAGTTCCCGAGATTGGATGTTTGAACAAGTTAAAATTTAGTCCCTATCAAATTAACTTTCATACGCAGAAAGAGACAAACCAACCTCAATATTTAAGGAACATAAAAATTGCTTTTTGTTTTTACTTTTATGTATTTAATGAGTTTATTAAAAAAAATATTTGTTTATCGAAAAAAGTTACATGTTGACATTTCCGATTTTCCTCACTGTATCTTGCTCAATGTTATTCAAAGAATGGATCGGAGAGGAATAAAAAGCTTGAAAGTACGCAAAAAGGTGTACCTTTTTTCATCTAATTACGTTCCCCCGTCTGATATCGCGGCAAATTTCTAACGTTTGAGATCGCGGCAATCGTGCAAAAACCAGAAGAAATAGGTAACTAGCGGCCTGTGTGTTTGGAGAGTTAATGTGAAACCAGTTGTTCAGGAAGCAGCGGTGGGTCGGGCTGGGTAGGTCACGCCGCGGAAAAGTGTAGCATTTCCTTTCAGGGATCATTTTTCTTTGATCTCCAAATTCCAGGCAAGCCGAAGGTCAGTTTTCAAGAGGTCCTACGATACCCCGCAGGACATTCCAAACGTATGCATGTCAATCAAGGGGTTTGGTGAGCGACGCTTTTCTTGGTTAAAAACTTCCCCTTCTCGATTTTACCCTAGTATATTTTTGATCTACTTGTAGAAAAATAGTGCAGTTAAAGAGCTGTAAAGGAACTCATAATTACAATAAATATTGAATGGAAAATTTGTTTGTTTTGAATGGAAAATTTGTTCAGTAGTTATTATATCAAAATTAAAGGAAATAAACTTGTTGCATTTATGTAAATTTTATTCAACATTTTCTGTACATTATGATATTTTATGACGTTATGGTTCTTCTAAGTAGTATCTTCATTTTGAAAAGTTTTTTTTTTCCCCGATAAGTAAAATACAAAATAGATTAGTGCACAAATTATCATATCAGGCACGTGGATTTTAATTCAATGCATTCTTTGATATTTTCTTTTCGATTGATTTGTTTATCAAAACGTGAACGAGTCTCGATTCTTATTTCATTGAAATCGTCTGCTTTGGTATCGGAACATCAGAACCCGGTTCACAGCTTAGTAAGCGCTTCTAATATCGAATGCTCACAATAATCGTCTGAAGAGAGGGAAATTGCCACGCTTGGCTACAACTCATTTCATACCAGGATTCGTTCCGGTTCGAATCTCGTGGCGTCAAATCTGTGTTTTGTTTTCTCTATAGATGTACAACGTTTTAAGTATGTCTAGGCAAGAATAATTTTTAAATTCAAGGATAGTTCTGATTTCTGTCAGAAAACTGGGTGTATCATTTCTTTGTCACAAGTTTTGAAGGCAATCGTCAGCTTATTCAAATTAGATGCCCAGATTCTCATCACTTTTAACAAACTGCCATCTTTAAATTGTTTTAGCCCAGTTATTGACAATTTTTTTTAACTATATTCAAAGATTTCAACTTGTGTTGAAATGACATACATTCGTTTGTTTAAATAAATTCAACATCAGTGACTGCAAAGTTTTCACATTTTTATAAAGGAAATTAATGAACTTTGAAAAGTTATATAAAATACAGTCAAGATTAGTAAGTTCATTGCTATTACATTAATTTCATTTAAATCAGACACAGATTACAATGCACAAGAGAAGTAAACTATAGATATGGTCATTGGTGTTAAATTTAATACAAGTTTATAGTTTTTATTCTACTAAAAATTTAAAAAGGTTTATACTTTTAAAAGCTAAGTTTCTTCTGGTTTACTAAAGTATTTGTTAATTTTAATATTTTTTAAAAGTTGCTTTTAATGAAATAATTAAACTACTAAATTTTTTTTAATTCAATATTTTTAGCTATTTTAATTATGTTTTGTTTTTATTAATTTATAATTTTTTGTTGCGAATATTTTTAAATTAAAATTAAACATAAGAGGACCTTTTTATTATAATCGTATGCATTTTGTCACAATTAAGATTTTTTCGAATCTTTCATAGAATTTTTATTTAAAAGAAATATCTGTAAATTTCTTTCACGCGATATCACTCAATGTTTATCTCCAGGCATGCCAGTAATTCGTTCCGATAATAATAAACTCGTTTCGTTTCATTTCTCAGAAACAAATAAGCATTGACTTTTATCAAGAAAATCTGTTTCTTATTCGAATCATGTAGTTTATTCGAATGAAGTATTTTGTAATAATCGAGATTTAATGTATTGCTGTTGTGTATAAATAAAAGTGCAATCGATTTTAATATTTTATAATAAAATAATTTCTTGCTTTATATAAATGACTTTCTAGTTTAAAACATTTGCATATAATTTATTGTTTTGTTAAACAACTTTATGATGTAACGAAATATTAGGATCTATAAAATCTTGTATTTTATTTGTATGCCTTGATAAGTTTATTTACTTGGCTAAATTTTTAAATTCTTCAATCAAAAATGAGAGAACATGCATTTAAAATAAAACTTTGTTAAATACCGAATTAAATAAATTATAATAACATGAAATATGATGTGGTAAGTTAAAAGTATCCGCTTTCAATTTTTGCGTGTGTCTTGAAATTTGTTTCCGTATGTTCTTCAACTTTTAAAAAAATAATTTTACACATTTTAGCACAGTATTAACTGTTTAATATCTCTGAAATGGTTATTCTCAGTCATTTAAAAGACACTTATATACATTTTAGGTGTTATGTTGGCTAATTGAATTACAAATGGTTTCATTTGTGACAAGATTTGTTACAAACCACCGGGATTTAGAATAAAAAATTCTCAATAATGAAATAGAAGTTTGAAAATTGCTTAAAAATATTGTATATTTTGATTAATAAATATAATTTACTTTATTTGTATCCCTTAATGGAATTTAAAAATTATCTGTTCAATACATTTTAATGCAAATTTTTTCCTGTCACAAGTTCTTCGCCATTTATTTTTATAAATTAATGAACTCATGAAAGAATAATTAACACAAAAACTTTTCTACTAGGTTTTCCATGAAAATGTACTTGTGAGAGTTTATTTTACTTATAACATTTACTGTCACTGTTAATAATACTGAAGTAAAATAAATTATCGGAGTTTCTAACTTGTTATTGGAAGCTCGCAAATATACATCAAAACTTAAAAATTTAATTTTTCATAATTTTCATTAACGTAAACAATGTTACAGTAATGCTAATAGTATGCAATTTCTTTAATAAATTTTGAAATAGTCAAGAACATAATGCCGACGATGGTTAACATTTATTTTTTTATGTATTTTTGTCAATGATAGTGTCAAATTTTGTAAATGAGCTATTTAAATCGTTTTGTTTTAGATATAAAATTAGTTGTAAAATGTTTTTCCCCCCGTTAAAAACATTCAGATCTTTTTAAGTGGTAACCATCATCGTAGCTTAATGTAATTAAAGGGAGGGAGTTCACTCATATACAAGATATTCCAGAAATCGCTAAAACAAATTCCTTGAATTTAATTCGATTTCTCCAAAGGACACCTGCTAGTGATTTGATACATGCCTAATAAAAATAATTGTATGTTTAGATACTACAGATGTTACTTTTATAGTTTAATGAGGCGTGTTCTAGATTGAAAACTGTGACTGATGTTGAAAATTTGCCTTTAAGTGCTGAAACGGTGAAAGAAATCTTTTTTAAAATCTTGAAATTGAAAAGTTGTACTGTTGAGAAATTCTTGAAATATATCAGTCAATTTAATCTGATATACCGAATTTGGTTTTACTTTATTAGCGAAATATATATATATTTTTGAATCCATTGTATTCTCGTTTCATGGATGAAGATTTCGTACAAGAGATTTGTTGAGTGAAATGACATCTTGAGTTGTCCCGCCCTCTGTAAGATTCGTTGTCGACAATAGTATTGTTCTGTCTTGACGATGGGAAGGAGAATCTTATTGCTAACATCAATGACGTGTTTTAAGTTCGGTTTCGAAGAGCAATTTGATACCATCAGCTGATGGCAGACATCATTTAAGCGTAAGACTCATTGACTGGTGTGCTTTTGTAAATCAGTGACCTGTGGTTGATGTGAAGCGTGAAGGACGAATAGAGCTTTCCCAATTCAATTGGGATACTGAAAACTCAGCGCGGACATCCGGACTTCTGCATATTACTGCTGATTGAATAATCCGGGTGACAGTAAATTTGATTGTTACAGTATTTTTATTTATTATTATTATTTTTTTTTATTTTATTTTTTTTTTTGTAAAAAGCTGTAAACGATTTTTTTTAGCAGCTAGAATTTTTAAAAATGATATATCTTTTTAAATTGTAGTCTGAATTTCTTATTATAATATAAAGAGTTTTTTAGTTAAAAGTGAGAAAGTAATACTGCATAACGATGATAAAAATGCATCAGTAGTTGAAAACAAAACTATGTGTAGCGTTTTGGAACAATGGAATCGAATCATAAGTCAACAGTCGTTGAACTGATTTTATCAGTTCCTGTCACTTTTTAAAAAAATTGAAATACTTCATTCTCGATAAATATTTTTTATCTAACACTTTATTTCAATGTTCAGTCTTAAGGTTTTATTACAGGGGAGAGAGGGGGAAAAAACAGAAAAATCCAAAATGGAGACTTATAGCCATTAATTCCTAACGATGATTAGAATATGAGAGAAATAATTTTATAGATTAATGACAAAATAAAACATTTTTAGTATAAATTTTACAGAAATTGTCATACATTTTAGAAAAAATGGGCAGTGAACTTTTTTCACTTTTCAATGGACATTTATTTCATTTAAAAATTCTTTCAATCAAACATTTCTCGATGGTAAAAATTTTGATTTATCGTCATTAATTCTTAAATGTTGATTTGTGTAGCATCCTACATCGGCATTGAAGTTAGCTCATTATGTCATGTCAACTGATAAGTTCTTGTATATACCTTTAACTTGCGCATGAGCGTGATTGAATACTCTATTAGAGAAATCATCGTGGTCTATTTCAATGCGAAACAGACAACATTTAGAAAACGATGAACAAAGAGTTCTGGAAAAGAACTGTCACAAAAGGTGTTAAGTTCAATAAAATTAATTATTGTAAACGGACAACATAATTGAAATCCATCAATCATGATTTTGACTTATTGAAAGTAAGTCAATAAAATGACGCGCTGCTTGCTGTATTGATTTTTGACATTTGAAGCATCATTTTCCAAGAGGTAACATCCCTTCCACAGTTTCACTCTCGCTAAGCCATATATATAAAGTTTTCTTCTTTCAAAGTGTTATCCATTTAAAGAAAAATTGCAGTTGTAAAACAGAACATAAAGAAAAAGAAATAAGAATCTGTCATTTTCGACCACAGTAAGATTTCGGGTTACGCCCTGAGGTCTTTGGTCTTTTTCACAAGTTTAATCTGTAGGAAGGTATAGAGTAGAAACTCCTGGAGCAATCGCAGAATGGCCTGAGTGGCGCAGGTTATGGCTTTTAGAGTTAGAAGGTACACTGGTTGATTTCGGAAGGAAAAAGTCACTCAACCAGTCTGCTTATATTGCTATAATAGCTCTATCACAACCATGCACTTTCTTTACTTGTTAAGATAATAAGGAGAAAGGAGTCCCGTTACACCGGTTTTTTCTTAAACTTCCTTGCTCATGTGCTTGCATCGATCAACCCAACTTCATTGAGTTTTTGTAGAAAGATGTTTTCTTCTCTCATGTTGTACAATCTAGTTTATTTTTTGCTTCTGCTTGTGATCTTGTTTTTGGTTTTACAACAACCATTTGTGCTATTTTATTAAGGACAGGTGGCATCAGTATTTTCTGGAAATGGGTGGTCCTGACTTTTTAAAGTGGAAATTATGAAATGTGAGACAGAGTTAGATATTTCCTCTCTGTTTGCATTAGAGTTAAAAAAAGAATATAGTTAAAGTGTCCTTTGATTTTTAAATAACAAAAAAGCCTCAAAATTACACCTAGCCTATTAAAATTATTCGTAGTGTTCTCTTCAGTTTTTGAGTCTTCATATTTAATGTCACTTTAATAAAACAAAATAGCTATTATATGTATGTATGAAAATATTATAAACATGCATTATAAAATTTCTATGTACTGGCTGGCAGCTTTAAGTTTTGCATTTTCCAAAATTTCTTAAGCGAATGCGTATATAATATGTTAAACGCTTTAAAATTTAAGTCATTCATATTTAAGGACAGATTCATTATTATTTGATCAGAGTTGTCCTGATTTTTAAAATTTAGCTTCTGTTTATATTTGATGAATGTAAATATGCCGAAATTTAAAATTTTTGTTTATAGAATAACTTAAGAGTATAAATTTTTCATGAAGCTTCCATTTATATATATATATATATATATATATAATATATATATATATATATATATATATATATATTATTATTAAATAATTCCAGAAATTTGAAACGTTTAGTTAATACTTTTTTAGCGGTTTTTCTATCGAAAAGGAAAAACGTGCATTTGTTTTTTTCATTTTTATTCCCTACTCTTGTATGCAATTACTGTTAACGAAATAGAACTTTTAATTATTCATCGAAAAAAAGTTGGCAATCTACATCTGTCTTACTTTTTTCTTTTCCTCTAACAATATTTGGCAGAAACAATTTCTCCCTTGTTAGTCTTGACCTGTCTCGTATACTTACAGCTAAATAAATACGCTTCTGCGAACTGTTCCTAATGATATTATATAAGCGTTGCTTTGTTATCGCTTTTATTTCAATGATCCTATGTCTTATTGCCATACTGTTCCATAATTATCCAAATGAATACAATTTGATTATTTTTAGTTGTCATTAATAAGTACTGGTATTCATCAAAATGAATTCGCACCCCCGTTTTTAAAAAATTGACGATCCTTAACAGTTTCCTACGAAGTATCTGATAAAGCCAGATTTTGTCAATATTTGTGGATTTGAAAATTAGTAATTATGTTTTAAGCTTTCTACCAAATGTCTAATATTAATATTGCAATTTAAACTCTTAAGTTGTAACCAAAAATTTACAGTAATCTCTCTCTCTCTCACTCACTCACTCACTCACTCACTCACACACACACACACAGCAAGAACTTTTTTGAGTTTCACTTTACAGATGTAGATAGAATTTAGTTTCGAGACGCGTGAAATTTTAAAATCTTAGAATTCTAAAGTTTATATTCATAATGCACTTAAGTGTTTACATTTTCAGTTATTATATGATTAATGGATATATTAAGAAATTATTCATAATTTCTTATTTCTTTGTATAGTCTGAGATTTTTTCATCAGTCAAATACAATGAATCTAAGGGATAGCATATTTCGAAACTAGTTTTGGGTAGAAACTATAGTTTGAATAAATTCATCGAAATCTTTGAAACTAATGCTTTATATAGTGAAACTATTCAGTTTAACTCCCACAATCGATTCAAACAGCCCGCATGCCCATAGTTTTTTAAACTCAATATAGCAGCTATGGCAGTTAATGTTAAGTATATCGATCATATCAGTGGTATTTTATTTATTTATTTTTTGTTTTATTTGCATCGGAAGAATAAATCTAACATTCATTGTACACCTGAAACTTAAAAAGAAAAATATTGAATGAAAATTCATCTACGTACAGGTAAGTGAAAACATTTCGGGTAAAAAGAGCTATTTACTACCAAAATATTAGCATGGGAAACGTTTTATAGAACATTTATCTTAATTTTACTCATAGTATATTATATTTCACAATTTAAAAAAAAAAGATACCTCCTTAACCCATAAAAATAAATTTAGACGAATGTTCCGAATTTTAACAGTTGCAACTGTTTGAATAAGGATTAATAATTTACCCAATATTTTTTTAAAATATCATAAATATTACATAACTTTATTTCTGCATAAAATTTCAACTGAGTTCTTATTACAACTAAAATGTGTATAGTCATGTCAAGTAATAACTATGAGAGAAAAAAGGAATAAAGAATGACACAACTTTAGAAATCATTCCTTAAATTCCATCTTTACGTAATTCAACTGAGAGTGAAATTACAATCGTGGATTACGATGGAAAATTTACTTCAATTATTTTTTGCTCCACATTATTTGTTGCGGAAAAGAATATAGAAATAAATTAATGTGTGTGGCTTAATTTAACTTTTTATTGATATAAAATGATATGATGATTTAGTTGATGAGAAGTTTAGACCTGATATTTATTCATAGCTCATATCGATGGTAATAACATGAACTTTCGCCCAATTCTAATTAAAATTCTTAAAATTACAATATTAATGTTAAGTGTGCAATCACAGTAATATGTGCAAATATTCTAAATTAATGTTTTTCAATAGTTAATGTTCCTTATAAGAGTTTGACTATTGCATATTATGTCATATTCTAAATTTATATCGATAGTTCTTCCGTTTATCCAAAGCTGATGATTGAAAGGGTATCACTCTGGCTTTTATTAATAAATTATAAATTAGTCATAAACTAAATAATAAACAAATTATTTTGATTTGTATTCCAATGCTATGAGAATAAAATTCCTTGAATATATTAACTAAAGGTGCAAATTTTGTTATCATAGAAATTCAAATATTTAATGATAATCTTTTTTGTAGAGAAGAACATATTATAAATTAAAGTTCAATAGTTCGTAAGTAGGATTCCTACCTATGATATTGGCGCAGCTTGTCCTTTTTGGACCTTGCGCCATAAAACCCAACTAACTAACTAACCAACTAACTAACCTACCTATGATATGAATGCTTGTATCGGTTCGGAATCCAGTTAAAATTGTAGGTCTCGATCGAATTAGCCTTTGAATGTGGAAATATTGTTGAGTGATAAGCAAACCAAACCTTGTTTAATGTGAGCCTCTACAATTTGCCATACATTTTTGCCCATATAATTTGCATAAATTTTTGCCTACTCTAAAAAAAGTACATAGTTTACAATGCTGAAATTCATTAATAAGATAAAATGTGTAAAGAAAGGTATTTATGCACTATGCAAACATAAAAATTAAATCAGATAACAGTAAAGTAGGAACTACTCCACGGAAAGTATACAGTAAAATGCAAATTACTTCTATAAGATTACTTCAAAATGTGAGCTGAAAGTTGCTTTCTCAAAAGGCCGTGGTAATTAACATATTCTTTAAAATTTAATTATGTTTAAATATATATTTAGTTTTTTTTCCCAAAGAAACACTTTCTCCAAAGCTTAAATTATTTTTTCCGTTACTAATGGGTTTTATTTATTAAACAATCAAATGTTGAATTTCAGACTAAAAATTTACAACTAGCGTGAGCTACATTAACAACGGTACTTATTGTCAAAGCTTTATTAGAATTCTTATCATAAAACTCAAAAATCGTAGAAATTGAACAAGTCGAACTATAAAGTTATTGGTATTGTGTGTTATGTTTTTAATTTTATTATATAGAATTAAAAAAGTGTTTGTATTCGTAAATTATGTTTAACACAATGATAAATTTTACTCATTACAGTTCTTCTCAATTCAAAATGAGCATGTTTCTTTTGTTAGGCTGTAACGTTTTTAACATTTTATTGGTACACTTTAAATTGTTTTATGGCCGAATCGTGATTTTCCTTGGAACGGAGACATTTCGAGGAAAATTGTACAGCTGCTAAAACATTGACTTTTTAGGTTAGCGACTAGACAGGTCAATAAAGAAATTCTTAAAAGTGAAAACAACTTGTTAGACACCAATCACTTGTTGTGCAGTTATACTTTTGGAAACATTTATCAATTTTAATTGATCACTCTTCGTGAAAGGATGACCGCGATGAAGCAATGCCTTAGGATCCTTAAATATAATATGTACTTTTACGTGATTTGTGTTAAGTGATCGAGCTCACTTGTGCGAGATATAACATTTCAAATGATTAAAAAAAGTATGCTTTCAAAAACTCTTAAAACCTTTATTTTATGTAATGTATGTGTATAGTATTACTGTCTGTTATTCAAGGCCATTCAAACTAATTGTGTTCAACGAATCAAAACAAATGAAGCAGGTGCTATATATTTTACCAAAGTAATGGTTTTCCGTGAAATGTGTTTCAGTGAAGATTTTTTATTACGAAATTTAGCCTTTACAATTTTTAGTGGTATATATACAAGTTTACTTTAAATTCCGGAGAATATTTGATTCGAAAATAAAATTTAAAATTTCGCTTTTACTAATATTTGTTTTACTTACTGAAGATTCTTTTGAGTAACTGTTTTTGAGATTTTTCTTATTTATGAAGAAATCTGGTTTTCTAAAGATGGTTTTTAAGCTTTCTCAAAGTATCATGTTTAATTTACTAACGAGTAAAACAGCACAATTTAAAGTACTCTCTTATTTTTAATCATGTTTTAATACGTATATAAAAATATCAAAATCTTATATATTTTTTCTTTTACGCCAGTACATTTTCTACGTTTTTATTCAGATTTTATTTTGTATAATATTATAGAATACATAGTTTTGTTAAGATTTTTAATAAATTTATCACCCACTAATGAAAAAAAAAATTGAAGTTAAATCTTTGTTTATATGAAACATTGCCAAACATGCTTTTTTTTCGTATAATTATGAGAAGATTATTGCATGTGAAATACAAATAATTTAATGACTAGATATTTTTGTCTAACAGATTTCTGTGTAAAAATACATAAAAAGTTGCTATAACTTTTTCTTAAAATTTAAAGAAAAAAAAAAAAAAAAAAAAAAAAAACGATGCTTCATTTATTTTAAAATGTCTTATGTAAAAATAAGACATTTTAAAATAAATACATTTTGAAGAAGTTTTCCTTGATTTTTCATTAAGAAATTAAAATGCATGATGGCTTTACGTGCTAGTGAAAGTTCCTTAAAATAAAAATTGTTCTTAGCGGATTCATTTTAATTACTTCTCATGTATAGCTTTTAAATGTTTCATCTCTTAGCACTTCAGTGTTTTGTATTTCTCTGAATGTTTTGCATTTTTTGGTGAAAATTTTATATTTATTAATTTCTTAAATCTTGACATCATTGTTTTGAAAACAATTGGGCTAATTTATTTCTGTTGTAGGAATAATTATAAACGCTTTATCAAATTTAATAAAGAAAATTGTTTTTATAGCAGATTTAAACAATAAATTTCTTAGACATTTTATATTAAGTAAAATATATTGACGTGTATTTTTTAACATTAAGAAGTGGTCACTTTCAGTTTATTTGCTCGTGAGTTCAACTCTAATTTTTGTATCAATATCTGTTATAATTAGTAATCAACCTTAAATTGTAAAATTTAATCTAAATAGTCCTAATGTTCAAAAGTGTGTAAAACGACAAATCTTAATATTAAATATACAATGGAAAGTGGGGGGAAAAAATCCAATTTCTCTGCAAATGTTTTAAAATATGTATGAACTACCAATTTATCTAATTTTGAAACCACCATATTTGCTTTATATTGGGTTGTCCGGAAAGTTCGAGCCTATATTTTAGAACATTTAAAACGCAACTCATTTTAATATTGATATACATTTATTTAATTATATAGCCACGATTCCACAACCTTTCTCCATCTTTCATGCAGCTTGAGAATTCCGTCCTTCCAGAACCTCTGATTTCTCGGCAAAAAATTTTTCCAAATGGGTTTTAATCTCAGCCAAAGATTCGAAATCCTCGCCATAAGCAGCGCATATCTCATTTGCCGTTTGTGTAGCATTTTTATCTTTTGGAAAAAGAAAAACATTAAATGCCACAAGAAAGAAAAAGCAATAATACACTTTATTTGCCACTATATTCTAAGGCGTGCAAAATTGATACAAATTAACGAATCGTAACCAAACTTTTTTCCAAATATTGCTGAAGCTATCTCTTTTAGAATATGTAAACATGTCCTTTGTTTTCAATAATTGTGATATATTAAGCCAGGTCTATCGCGCTACCTATCGAAAATCGGCACAAACTTTCCAAACAACCAAACATTTACTTGCTGCTACAAAAGAAGATACATTTTGTGCACTGCAGTCTCTAAATTACAAAACAAAAATATTCCTTTAGACTTATTAAAACAATTTTAAGGATCTTAGTATTTTCCATTTTTCTTAACCAAAGTAAGTGCTTTTTAAAGTTACGAATATTTTTTATTCTTGTTTGAATAAAATATTTAAGCACTGACAACTTTATTGAAGTAGGTGAAGCCTCGTGTTTTTGAAAGCTTTGGCAAAACATACTGTAAACAGAACTGTGGCGGCAATCATTTTTTCATATTCCCACTGATTTCTATGCTTCAAATATTTTTTTTATACCATTCTGGTTGAATCTTCTTGAGTGACATTTCCAGATGTTGTTATAGAATCTTTCTTTTATTCTGTCAAAAACTGGTGCCGACACCAATATAGGTTTGTTCTGCCTTAAACATATTTCTAAGACGTAATAGAATTCGAATAGTTTTTTTGTGCAACCCTGTCATGAAAGGAAGTAAATAATTTGTATCTTTAATATATACAACTTAAGTAAAATGATTTCTTAAGAGATAAGCTTATCGCGACCTGAAACACATATTCTAATGTAGAAATTGGAAAAAAGATTAAGAATTTATTTGCAGAGATTCTTAAATTCATAGGCATCACATTGAAATGCCAAGCGTTCAATTTTAATGAATAGATGTGCAGAAATTTGAAAATTTATATTTCATTTACTCTGGATTTCACTTTTCCGAAGTTCTACTATTGCATTCATATTCTTTTAATGAAACGATATAATCAATACGACAGAATTATTAAGGTTCAAGTCTAAAATGTAAAAAAATAAATAATGCATGTGATTTTTATTTGATACGTGCCGTCTCTAAATTTATTTTATATAAGCAATAATTTGCATAAAATTTCAATCGGTATTATTTTTTTAATTACTGTTAGATCATTTTTTAAAACCAAATAATTTATTTGCACATTTTTTACATTCCCTGATACAGAATAATCATGCAGTTTCAGTAGAAATAGAAATATAGAATTCTAATGTAAATTAAAAGCCAAAGTTTGTCACTGTGTCTAACCATACCTCAGACTGTTTTTAATATTTATCTTATTACAAATTTGATAAAGTTAAATTTGATGTTGATAATTCTGTGATCTGATTCAAAACTTAAAATCACCATCTTAACAGTTTTTTTCCCATTTTACTTGTATTTTTCCGTTTTCAAGAGTATTTAATCTATTAATCAGTATTAAAAAAGCTTTCCATAAATGTAACAAAAAGCGTAAATTTTATGCCTAGGTATCTTCATATTTGTTACCTATATCTATGAACTATTCTGACAAAATGCGTCTACCATCTCATCTGTCTTTGAATAAATTGGAACTGATGGCTATTGTCTACCAAATAATGGCTCCCCAGGGTTCGATCGAGCTTGACACTCTGCAGTTATGGGGATTCTGCAAATAAATCAACCTCTAAAGCAAGGCAATAATCTAGTAATTATGAGTTTTATGTTGGCTTACTTTCTGGCCAAGGGGAATTGCATCACGTGGAAATTCTAGAATTGCTGGAATTTTTTTATAGATTATATTCATTGTATTTTATAAATATTAAGAAATAGTAATATGTTTTTTTTTTTTAATTTCTCTGGACAAAAATTCAACACTAGTCAAATGTTGGATTTAAATTTTTTGAAGTATTATAATCGACACTTTCAATATTCTGAGTATTTTAACCACTTTCATTTTGTTAGAAGTAAAACCATTAATTCTCAATAAGCAGTATACATAAACATTCATGATTTGTTGAAAATGCTACTTGCAGAAGAATAAAGATAAAAATCATTATTTTTGCAACATTTCATAAATGTCTCTGATCCTAAACACTTCTCTATTTAATGCAGATAAGAATCTTGCCGTTTCATGCTCATTTTTTTCCCAAAAACTTTACGATAGCGATATGTACCTGGTTTTACATAGAGGCCTTGAGGTGGTTTCATAATAACGCGTTTTAAATCTGTTGCTCTGTCATAACAGCATTAGTTTTTTTTTTTTTTTTTTTTTTTTTTTTTTTTATCTGATTGTTACACATTTGTTATTTTTTAATGATAGGATGTGCATAGCCCACGAATTGTGAATGAGTTCTATTACTTTCACGTTTTCAAGGTTATGAGCGATGAAAATGATAACTTTTATTCACTTCAGTTTGAACAAATGATCTCATGTTCATTCAATCCATACACTTACTAGATACAATTGAGTGACTTTACACGCAGCTTTATATAGTGACTCGATGTAAAGCTGCTTGCCTTCATGTTTTCCAAGAAATCAAAATTAATATAGTTCTAATTATTTAACCAGCTGTTTACAATAATGCCATAAATTGCTTTGAAAAGATTAGAAATTCATTTAGGCATTTCATGTTTAACAATGCTAAATGAAGCACTGCTAATTTGTTTGTGCCTTAATGAACCTAGAACGCAACATTATAAATTTTGAATTACCTCGCTCCTTTTAAATTCGTTTTCAAATCTTTAACGCTACTTCAAAATTAAACAGAATCGCGTGCAAAATTCTGTCAGTGCAGAAAACTTTCACACGTTTCAAAACTAACAGCTATCAGCTGTTATAATTTTTATGTGAGCGATCATTTGTTTCCCCTTCCTGTCAGATGAGTTCTGCGTTTTTAGAAAATATAAAAATATTCTTCCTCACTCAATATATTTCCGCGAAGCTGAAATGTCTACAAAAACATTCCCTGTCTTTTTCATATCGTTAGGTATCTCCCCTTTCCTCCGAAAATGCGGAAAGACTCCCAACTGCACAGCAGATGTTTAAGCTTAGTGACAGATGCTCATATGTTTTGTAAGGGGGTGCTATTAAGGTTATACGCTTTATGGAGTCTTGGTTTCTGTTTTCTTTCCTTGCATAAAAGCAAAATACCTTTCAAATCTCAATTTAACAATACCTAAAATGCATTTCACAACTTTTATTTACACTTATATAGGGTATACAATTTTTTGAGTTTTAAAAAAAAAAAGTTGAGATTTAAATTCCCGAATTATATCTGAGATTTTTTTTTTAAAAGAATCTTTGAATTTTAATGCAAGTAGGTAAAAAATGATTTTTGTTAACTATTATTTGTGGCCATTATACTAAGTTACTATGATATTTTAATATTAACTATTTATGATACTAAAATTAAACTTTATCTACGATACTAAAATTAAACTTTATTTACGATTTTCTTCTGATGAACTTCTAGTAGTTTGAGTTTCACAATTCCGACTTTATAGTGGTACAAAATCCTCGTTAAACTCTTTCACTCGTTCGAATTAGTTTTAATTTTCAAACTGTAGAACAACGAACAAACCAATCATAGATGGTTTATTCGTGGTATTTTTAATGTTTTTATTGATTAATATTAACTATTCTCATGTTTTTAATTCAGTGAAATAGCTGTGATAATGCATGTATTTTATTCCAAGTATTTTTACTTTTAAACACACGATTCGATGAACTTTAAAAACTAGATTTTAGGAAGCTAATATGTAATTCATTTTCTCTATTAACTGAGAGTAATTATTATAAGTAACTAGCAGTATACATTTATGTAATCAAAAACTGTAAAAAGATAAAAATTAAAAAAAAAACATGGATATGAGCTTTACATCACGGAACTGTTAATCTAACAGCCGGACGCTTTGTAAAGTATTTGAACATTCATATGATCATTTGAAAATGTTTTTAATAGATAGGACATTGTATTACGTGTTGTAAAAGGAAACTTGGAAGATTCTTAAGAGCCCATCTCGAAAGGTGCACACAGAATGCAAAATAACAAACGCCCGGGATTGAACCTGGAACGTACCATTCAAAAAAAGTTGTTTTGTGTAGCTTGTTCTTTCTGGGCCTTGCGTTATAAAACCCAATCAACCAAAGATAGTGCCTAAGCTACATTGAACCTTATCTATTCTAACTTAATTGCACCAGTTGCTAATTAGATAAAATGTTCTTGAAGTAATGTAATCTATAAAAACATTGTTTAAAATTCAGTTTTAAACTCAGTATTTTCTTTTACTGCATTTAATTTTGGTTTATTTCTGAAATTTTACCAGCTAGTACTTATTCGACCAAGTTTATAATAAACTATTTCTGGTCTTATATCGAGTGAAGTGACTGTTAAAATGAGCTCCCTTAATGAAATATTCCACAATATATGCTCTGCTGACTATGATTGTAGAAAATACTATGTCTAGTAAAAAAGCCTTTATTTAGAATCTCATTCGCTAGACCATAGTTTTTTACAATTGGCGAATTATTTTTAAGCTAACGTTATTTTAAACTTCAATAAGTGATGCACATTACTTTATATATTTGTTATTTCTGAAGTGATACCGTTGCCTGTTCAAAAATAAAAATATCTTTTTTCAAAGTAAAAAGACACATCTGGGGAATTTCGACCCAAGTTGACAGGGGTGTCTCCTAGTTTATAAATAGACTCAGATGGGAACTTTTATGGCAGATGTTTCGTGCAATGTATTGGTAATAACAGACATAACGGCTGATATTTCTCTAAATTGACAGTTGAAAAGTTTTACATATTTTTGAGAGATTGTTAAGTTTATTCACTATCTTTCATCTACAATGGGATGGATACATTTGTTGTATATAATTTTCAATGAAATTTATATTTTAATTATGAATATTTAAATTTACATTATATGAAGTAAATACTTATTAATTAACAAGATTTCAATTTCCAATGAACAATTACTTAATTTGAAATTTAACATAAATTTGCGTTATTTTTACGTACTTGGTTTAGAAAATATTTGCCTATTTTTCTTCACTGAAGTACTTCAGGTTTTGTTCATACTGCACTTAAAAATTTCTTATTTTTATATCACTACAACCTGTTTCTGATTCTTGTTCCACCCAAATACAAAAAGCAATCCACCTATATTCGTATTTGGGTGGTTTTGTATAATCCACCCAAATACAAAGCACACCTAATTTTTAACCACGTGATTTCAAATAGTTCTAAATAATAAATGGTGTAGCTGATGTAATGTAGCGTATTTGAGCTTCTTATGACATTTCAAACAATGTTTGGGTATAATACAACACACTATTAAAATATAGTTGATAATGATAGATAAAAATGTTTTGTGATATTGAAGAAATTAATACAATTAAGGAATAAGAGTTTTAGAAATATATCTAAAGAAAAAAAAATTTTAGTATCGTCTTTTATTTCTTGTCGAAATTATTGCATGCATAAAATTTAAAATAATTACAGCCAATATGTATTAAAATTAAATTTCATAATATTATATGGCAGTTTTATATTAGAAATAATTTTTATATTAAATGTTAAAAAAATAGGACTTTTGAAATTATTTTTAATGATAAAAAAATGAAATTATTAAGTATGCAATATTTTTAACAAGGTTAAACAAAATGACTTTTTAAATATCGAAGATTTGCCGTGATGTTTTATACTCTTATTTAGTGAATTGATGTCGAATGGGAAAACTGAATTGTATTTATTTATAAAAAAAATGAAGAAAAGGCGCTTACGGAGAACAAATAATTCGTTAATAGATGTTAAAAAATATGTATATAGGCGAAATATATATCTTAAGGATATAGTATTTCTCTTTCGAAGATCTTTTTACTTTTCCCAGATGAGTGCTGGAAATTTCTAAATAGGGCTTTTTGAAAACATGTCTCTAGTATTCAAATTCTAGCCCCAAAAAAAAAGTGAAAATGGAGAATAATGAATGTTAGTTTAAAAATTATGAAGATTTCATTAAAAATTTAGTTCATTAAGTCTAATTGCTATATCTATAAAATTACTCTCTTGGCAAATCATCTATCAACAAATGTTGCTCAGAATTCTCTATAGTTAAGTAATTATAAGTTCTGGAACAATCATTGTGAGTTAGTAAAGAAAAATAATGGTTGAGTATATCACTGCATTAACAATTTTAAGAAAGTTGAGAATACTACTCTTTCGTGTGGAATAAATTTTCAGTCCATTACTTAGAAGACTGGGTTTTAGAGTTATAAACGACCCCTGAACAGTTCAGAAACTCTTCAAAATACTTGTATAAGCATAATTTGAATGCGTGCCAGGTATATCCAAAACTCCAGACTGTGTTATTTGGTTGTTGGTAAGTAATAGTTATTCTAATTTTATGTTATTCAGTTAAAAATGAGCTTGGAAAAATGTTTAGGAAGAAAAAAAATAGTGAGTATCAATTTTACACATAGTAAAAATATGCAAAGCAAAAACTATTTTGAACTCTCGTGAAGAAGCGTAATTATTTAAGAATAAAAAAATAAATATATAAAAAGAAAAAAAAAATGGATTTATGTGAATGTATATATTTGTTCACATGAAAATCTTCACTTAATTCAGATTATATAGAATTTGCTTAGTATTCTGTTTTTGTTGCAATTGCAAGTATTCCAAATTCTATATTATATAATGTTAGTTAAAAGGAGTTCTGAAACAATATGAACAATCATTTTAGTCGAATGTAATGGATATTTAAAATGCTAATTATGCTTTTTATTTTCTCTAATGACCATAATGCTTTAAAGTGAATCTAGTTGAAAGTTATTATGAATATTATCCTTGGTCAGTTCTAAGAAGTATTGAATAGAAAATTTGATTTTAAAAGTTCTAGTCATAATTTCATGTTCAATATTAATTTTTCCCGTTCGCGATTTTTTATTTTTCATTCTTGTGATTTATTTTCGTTAATGACCTTTAAATGCTTTCTTATAACTAAATTAGCATTCCCTGTGAAAACACATTGAGCATAAAATTTTATTCCTACTTTTATTTTTATCGATGGCAAATTCTTCTAATGACCATTTTATACCCTCGGTTTCACAGAAATGTTCGAAATAATTGCGTATCCCCAGGAGATTGTTAAAATCGCTTTTCTAAAAGTAATATTCTAGGTTACAGCTACTTCCACAGTTTAATTGTGTGGGTTGCTATTAAAAAATGTGGACAAATTAGTCTCAAATGCATCAAAATGTTCCTTCACAGTTTACCATTTTATAATTTTTATCTCTGCGTTTTAGGTGAAGTTATTCAGTAATAGTTCTTTTCAGATATTCGAAAAGGTTTGATTATAAACTATGAGGTGATGGTTGTAATTAACCGTTTGGACTATTGACATACTTATCGACTTATACTTCAAGCGCGCTATCATATAAATAGTTTTAATTAACTTGTCTTTTTTATCACATGGGTTTCTTGTATTAATATGTACAAATCTGAATTTATACTTCTGTCTTTATCAAACGATTTAATTGAAAACTTTCTCTCAAGTTTTGAAGTATATTCAATTTTAAATCTTGTTTCTGACAATTAATGCTTTCATATTTTTTTCTTTTCGGAAGTTATAAATGAAGCAAGCTATGAAAAACATTTTATTTTTATTGCTGGCATTGCCATGAAAACCACACAATGTCTTCTTTGACTTTTAATTGCCAGCAGAGTTTTTTTTTCCCCCTTCAATTTCCACAAAGCTTATAACGACAGCTGTAAACGAAAGCCAGACAAGGGTGTTCATTGCATCTATTTTTTTAAATAAAAAAAACTGCGCGCAGTTGTTTATTTATAATTTCTGTTATTGTATTCGGTTTCTCTGTTATTCAATGCTCTTGTTATTCTGTCAAATTCGTTTGGGAATGATTGTGTCAAGAAATGTCTCAATCGCTTACAACTACGTCTCACTTTATTTAACAAAAATGTAATAAACATATTAATAAACAGCTTAAAAGTGAATATTTAGTATATTTTTTAATTCTAATAAATTTAAAACTTATTGTGATATAGCTTTTAATAATGTTAAAACACATTATTTATATATATAACTTTTATTCTAATTAAAAGGCTCTTAGATTTTCAAATGCATATTAAAGTCATTGAATCTTTGACTTAAAATCCCCCTACCCAATTAATTTTTTTTAGTTTTTTAATGCATTGAAAATATGATCTTCGAGTACGTAGATTTCCTAAATGCGGCCATGTGATTAGCAGTTTGAAGAATAAATGTCGATCATTAAATTTAAAAAAAAAGTAAAATAAAATTGAAAAATTTTTGAGATAAATAAACTTCTGCTTCATTAAAAATATTCTAATGGGCCAATTAATAGTTTGTAAACTAAATAACTTTTATATATTTTGCAAAATTAATCTGTTAATAGGTATATATTTTTTAAAAATACGTGTTAATGTTATTTTTTTAACATTATAAATTTTCATGTATAGTTACATGACACCTATAGTGAAATAGAGAGAGAGCATCTCAGACTTGGAAAAATATTATGTACTCCATTATCCATTTGAATTTACACTGTGTAAAGTATTAAGTCCAACACACACACACAATTTATATTGCTCTTATATTTGAGCAGAATCGTATCTGTAACAATCAGCGCAATACATTTTAAGTTTTTTTTTTTTTTGTGCAGCTGATATATGCAATTGTTTTATAGGAATTTTAATTTATTTAAATTCTCCTCTAAATACATTTTAACTTAATTTTTGCTTTTCTATATTTTTATTGATGAATATTTGTAGTTACACTTTATTTAATATTATGCATGATGCTCATTGAGATTTCTTGCAAAGCCCTATGTTTCCTTTCATTAAAAAGATTAGTTCACCTCGTGTATTGTACGCATATACACGAGCTAAACTCCTGCGTATGAGGTAGTTAATATATAATATTGTAAAAAATTTACTTAATGCTGCTTATATTATGTGAGCAAACAATTTAGAAATTTAAAGAACACTTCTTTTTAGAATTTTTTCAGTAATTCAATAAAATTAGTCTGTATATTTATTCTAACATTTGTGTAATCAATAACACTTTACTAATCTGAATATATGCATTTGCGTATATTCAGATTAGTGATGTGTTATCCGTAGATTTAAATATCAGGTGACATCTAAATTTCTTGGCACAAAGCCTTGTATATAGATTTTTCATATTTCACAGTCACAATATTCATATTGCATAAAATAATGTTTGGTTTGGTGGTGTTGAATAGTTGACGTTCTTGCCTTCAATTCATCAATTTGTATATTCGATTCCTAACTCGGTGCTGGATGTTTGTAGCGATCTGAACTACACTTTAAGATTTAGGTTTCGGTCGAATTAGCTCTCTTGTGCAATAAGTAACTTTTGGACGACAAACCTCATTCGCATAGAATCACATCATTATCTCAAACATTTTAGCTACAATATATTAAATTCTTCATTTCATTTTTGTTAAGAAGCAATAAAACTTGCCATTAAAAATGTTCTAAGTATGAAACAAATTTAACATCCTAAATTTATTTAAGATTTCGCAAACCCACATACTTTGGATGAATAAAGTGTCCCTTATTTCTAATATTTTCTATTTTTTCTTTTACTTAATAGTCTAAATCTTCAATATTTCGTTTAAAAATTATGCCGAAATTTCAATCTTAATATTGAACATTGAGAAAGGAATTACGATTTTAGTTTTGATTTAAATGACTTGAAATTTTCCAGATAATAAAATATAAAAAAAAAATTTAAAAAAAATTGAAATTTCTTTTTTGCCAGTCTCTTCTTGAATGAATAATAGAAATTTTTACGAGTACTTTGGCTATTTCAATATCCTATTTCTACTAATTATTTCTTAATTTTCGATAAATTTCGAATTCATCATAAACTGTAATCAATTTTTTATTTGATTGATATTTTCAAGATCATTTAATTTCTGTTTGGTGAGAAAGACTTTTCACCGGCTTTTACAATCTTCCCAAAATTTTAATGTTATAGACTGAGGAACGTGCGTTGAAAAGCGGCATAATGAGGAACGCTGATTTAACATAAAGACTGGCGATATGTATTATCTGCTGAACTAGCTGCTATTATATTTTTCGATTACCAAGGTAACGAGTCGTAATGGTTACTATAGCTACGCTTCCGCCTTTTTCAGACACCACATTTACATTCATCATTCTTCTATTGCAACATCCGATGCTGTATATACAAGGTTTAAATATACAATAAGTTCACGTGTTAAATTGAATGAATTGTGTCTGCATGATTAATGCTTACCAAAAAGTTCAACAGATTTAATTGTATCTACGGATGTGAACATATTATACCCAACGTAGGATTTTTCAAAATTGATTCGCGTAAAAACCAATATTTCACGGAAGCTAGTCTAATTCTAAATTTCATTCTAAAATCTTTTATGACGTCTTGAATTTCCAGAAAATGTTGCGTAAATTCTAGATATTTTAAGCTGAATATTTAAGTTTCTTACATATTTAATTGCATAAATGAATGAATATTAACTTTTTAGGAATTTTTTTGTACATTACGCACTTTAAAGCAAACTTTCATTATTTATGTTAGAGAACATATTGATATTAGTTTTTAGTTTCATAGGTATTAATTTTTAACTTAACAGAAAGATTAGAAAAGCTGTTAGTCAGTGTTTACTAATTATAAATTATTTGAAAAAAATAGATTTTATTTTTTCTTTTTAGCAATACTTTTGTTTGAAATTTCTGGTGACTTAAATAACAAATTTCAAGTAAATTACTTTGACCTTATTTTTCTGCACGTTGAGTGCAACACAACAAAAACTCAGTTTAGAGCTTGTTAAGTGATTTCAATTGTCCTGTTTCAGTTCTTTCAGTGTAATTCTTGTCAATCACTTTAGGTCCAGCTGGAAAAAGTCAGTAAAAGATCGTCAACCTTCTATTCGCTCAAGCGTGTATTTGTCGCGATTTTCTTGGCGACAAAGAACCCAGGTTCTCGGATCGTCATAATCAAAAAGCAAAAGAAATTGAGTATTTTATATTTTATTTTTGAATGAAATTTGCTAAAGTATGAAGTTTCTCCCAAGCTGGGCCGCTATTCATCGCATTTTATGTGCAAAGCTGACGGTGCGATTAAAAAATGTGGGGAAGAATTGCTATACATAGCTTTTCTTCACTTTACTTGTCTACATTATGGATATATTTAAACCCCAAATACAGATTTATATATAATGTTGTATTTTTTATTTTAGGATAAAACACTAATTTCTCAAAATTGCATTCAATATTTTTTTTAAATTAAAAATTTTTTAGAAGATTAAAATATAAGTAATACAATATGAATTTCTTTCGAAGTACATTATATATTATTATTTTGTTTCCAACTGGTCAAAATTTTATGCGAATAATTTTCGAGTCTTATATATATAATTGATTTTATTAAGTTGTTTAAATAGTTTTAGTTGAACAATACATAAAACTTGAAATTATTTTTGTTCTCTCCTGCGATTTATCTTTTATAATGCAAGGGAAGGAACGTAGGAAAAGAGCTTTTTCTTCAGCACGATTTTTTCTTTTTTGATTAATTTATTGCCGGAAGGATTTTATCTAGAACCAAGCAGGTCATGAATTTCGTGTCTTCTATGGAGAGATCTATTTGTTCTGAAACTTTGTTTATTTTTGAGAATTCAGGCTATTTTAAGTATCTTTATACTTGTATACTTTAGTGATAAAAAAAAAAATAACTGCTCTTCCAATGGCTTTTAACCTTTTCATTATTGTATTATTACACACACACACACACACACACACACATATATATATATATATATATATATATATATATATATTATATATATATATATGTGTGTGTGTGTTTGAATATTTATAAAAAGTACACTGAGAAAATTAAATGGTTTTTCAATGTACCTTTATTTTAATAACGGAACATCTAAACACCCATATTAGTTAACTGTAGTAGTAGTAGTCTTACCTTATCGAATTTTAAGACCTTAGGTAGGTCTTACCTTATCGAATACGACAAGATTTTGTTTTCGCAAAACCAGTTTATGAATATGTAGAAACTGAAATCTCGTAAAGTATGTCAAAAAATTTTAATTTACTGATAAAACCTGTTAAACCAATGTTGTAGTTTTTCTTGAAACAATGATGGGAAATAAATTGCACTTTTTAGCTTATGAAGTCCAAAAGTAAAAATTTTGAGATAAGCATTTCTTAAAACATTTTTTTCAGTTATATATTTTTAATGCTTCACATTAAAATAATTTAAAGTGCATTCTCAAGTGGAGGCTATAGTTTTATTTAAGAAAAATATCTTTCAAATATTTTAAAATTTCGCCGAAAATCATAATTTGAGAAACTGAACCCGAAGTACCATCGTTTACAGCCTGTATCTCGGAATAGAATTTCTTTTTAATAAAATATTAACTTACCACTTTTGTTCCTGTATTTTAATACTTGTGAAACTTGTGAAGTTTCTAAAAAATCTATGAAAATAGGATTTTTCCAGATTTTTCCTTTGTTTGTACAAATTGATATGAATAATCGTTTGTATTTTGTTTAAATAATTAAACATGTGGACTATGTAAAGCATGTTATCTTTGATTTTTAAAACGACTGTTACTGAAATGTTTAAAGGTGAGATCATGAATGTTTGAAGGTAATTTATGTCAAATTTAAAATTACAGTATTTAAAAATGTCCAAAAATCTAGGTTAACTTAATATTTTCGATTAATGATTGTACTACACATTATTTTTGGAAAAATTTAAAATGCCACCATTTTGATTTTAATTATTCATTAATTTTAACATGTAGTTTAAATATGGTTGCAATAAGGATAATTTTTCATTAATAAATTTTGTTGATTACAATTTTTAATTAGTTTTACTTACATCATTTCAGTAAGCATTTCACGTACCTAGGAAACTAAATATTTGCTTGAAACCAGCACTTGCATTATCATTTATGGGTTTGCTATGAAATCCTTGATTTATAAAAATTTTAATCTTGTTGAAAGATTTTAATTTTCATTCTCTAACGTTATTTTAAGAGCTCGCAACTCTAAAAGTTAGAATAATAAATAGTAGGAAAAAATCCTTCATTATGCATTCATACAGCAGCTGTTCTTATCAAAACATCCTTTCATGTGAACCAATAAGCAAGTACATACGGAATAACATCCTATTGTGTTAGACACTATGCGTGTATACTTTTCTTCTAAAATTCTAGCAGTAAACAAAAGCTTTTTGCATCAACTGTATTTTTAGAGGATTGCAGTTGCCGTTAAAAAATTCTAAACTTCGTTATTAGTGACCCGTGACGGATTTCAGATTACATTTTCAGTTATTCACTCGCTAAAGTAGAAATAGGCGTGTAAAAATAAAGAAAACTTTAAACACACAGGGAGAAACTGTTTTTTCATCAGATTACTCTCCATACCCAAATAATTTCCAGGACTTATTCGCTTGATTTGGTTATCTTGATTGTCAAGCTTTTTGTGACTATTCCTTTTTTATGATAATTATGTTAATAAGAATGCCTCTTTTTTTTTTTTTTTTTTAAGAACTGTTGAAAAATCATACAACCAGAAATAAATTATTTCATTTGTTAAATAGTGGCTGATTTTTCATTTACCTGAACTATGCAGCCAACTTTCATCATCTGAAGTAAAAACTTGAATAATGAATCACAAAGTGTAGGTATAAATTGTTTTAATCACTTGCAAGGGTGTCCTTATTCATCTCAAACGGTGATAAAATTCATACTCCACGTGACAGACCAGGATGCTTGGCTTCCCTACTGTGGCGTGAGTTGATAGCAAATATTTTCTGCTCTCATCTTCTACACCTGGGTCTTCCTTTATTTGCATTTCATTTCACGGGAGGTCTTCCTTTTTTAATTCAGTCATCGAACGAAAATTTTCAACTCTAATTATTTATTTCAGATTTATTTGGTTCAACTTAGACTGAAAAAGTTGTATAAATTTTAGGATCTTTAATTTTTTCTTGACTTATTCTGATTAATAATTTGTGATAAATTTACTGCATTTATGTGAAAATTAACTGCTCATTAAAATATTAAACAATATCATGTAACAAAAAATACAACTTTTCTAAACCTTTCCATTAAAATTAATTACCTTTAGTTTTAATATCTTTAAGTACATCAAATTATTCAAATTAAGGATTTCAATATAAAAAATAGAGTTGTAAATCAAAGCTCCTGCGATATTTCGCCTTGTCTTTCACTTGGCTGAAATGGGGTCATAAAAATGCCAAATCTCAAATTAAAGTTGCGTATAATTTTTATTTTAGAATATATCATGCAGATTCTTATCCTAAGAAAATTATTTCTTCCTCTAACGACTGACATTGGCTTCTGCTGATAATATTAAAAGGGACAATTAATTTCATTGACATAGTTTATCAATAGCGATCTCTAATTACTGTTCAATGCCACAATATGAATTTATTCTTAATTCAATCAAAATAGGTGCCAATTGATCGTTAATAAAATAATTAAAATGCAAATAATCTAAACATATTTGTAACTGTCCCGTACTTATTGGCTTTATTGGAATGGAATTTTATTTAATTTTTAGCGAATCTGATTTATTTTTGATTTTTTTAATTTTCTTAATATTGAATACTAATAAATAGTAATTAAATAAAGTGAAAAATAGTATTTTCTCTATTCAGGCTTAAATTATGGATCCTTGAATTAATGTTATGTAATAGGTTACTGCCACGATTTTGAACACTCAAATCGTGTTTACTGTACTATAATTTCGATTGATTATTTATATTGTTTCTCTCGTTATCAATTCATGCATTCATTAAATTTATCTTTTTTTTCTAAAGATCTCAATCAAATTTCTTTTCGTTTTTCCTGATTTGTTCGTAAATCATTTCGAAATTATTCTTTCCTTTTGCTAATATCAAACAAAATAGTCCCTTTGACTTGGCATCTTCCATGGACCGATTATCAACAGTGATTAAAGAGATAAACTAAAGAAAGGAGATGATAAATGTTAGGGAGAATTAATTGGGGCATGAAACAGATAAATTTACTCACTAAGTTTGTAAGAAAAAATGATTTTGTTTGTGGAAGAGACTTAAAAACTCACTTTTAATCCTTTGTTATCGATTCTTAAGTATATTTATCTTTCATCATTCAAATTCTTTTTCTAGTATTTCTCTTTCATACATATTTTGCTTAAATCCGCTTCTTTGTTTCACTCTATTTAGGTTTTGACTCAAGTCACTGGTTCTTTGAGTTTAAATATATTTTCATGAATTTAAACTAATATTTTTAGCTATAGAAGTTAAAATATTTATGTAACAAAATGTGTGTGTTTTTTTTTTTTTTTTTTTTTTTTTTTTTTTTTTTTTTTTTGTACTTAAAGAAATATAAAAATTCTTAAGATACGTTTAGATTTCATCTGCCTATAAGTTTCAGAACAATGACTTAAAATTTGTTTATAACGATATAACAATAATATAGAATAACGACTCTGTTACTATAAATTTTCATTTGCTTAACTCCTTTATACTCATTTACTTATTTCCACTTTTAATTCTGAATTGCGTTCTTATTTAAACTTTAATAAATTTGTGGATAATTTTTATAACTTTCTCAGTGTCAAATTTTTGAACAATTTTTTAATTTAAACTATTGGAGAGCATAAATCCTAGAATTTACCTCTGGTTTTGAATTTATTCTCTTTCTATGGCGAGTTTCATTGGTAGTATTAAATATTTTTGGCAGTCTTAGTTGCAACTTACGCAAATAACTCGTGGACAATATTTCGATCATTAAAAAAATATTTACCAATAAATACCACCGCACTTTTTAGAACATGTTTAGCATTTGTATAACTGTCCAAAGTTTCACTTTCAGGGCAAAGTAGGTCCAACGGCTAATGGATAAATAAAATATTCATTCGCTGTCCCAAATACTGTGGCGTGTTGAATCGTTCATTTATAAAAGTAATCGTTCTTGGTAAATGAAAAAAATTGCTCTACAATTTTCAGAGCTTCCGCGAAAAAGATTACGCGATTTGTGAACCAGGAAATTGGTCCAAAGATGAAAATAGGCGGTGAAATTTTTTTCTTTGTGTGAAAGGGAAAGAAATCTTTTCTAGCACTTTGGTGAGGGATCAATATGAGAAATGAATACAAAAACCTGAAGGGTAGAATTCTGAAACCTAGTTTTGTTTGCCTCATGCATAATTCACATGCTAATGTATGTATATATAAAGACGCCGTAGTTTTAATCTTGTTATAGTACTTCTTTTGATTCGTTGAATAGGTTAAGAATACATTTAGCCGCATTGGAACTAATAGCTGGTAGAATAATTGCATATGTACCCACGTTTGATTTGTAGTTATTCGTACCCCAGTATCACTTGTTGCGGAAATACAGCCATTACGTATTTCTACGTGTCCACGATTCAATCCTTATGTTAACTATTAGCGTCTTCTGAAATGCAGTTAAAATTTATTTGTGGTTAAATAAATTTTTAAAATTGCTAAATATAAAGAAACCAAGAATTTTTTGCAAGCACCATAGTTTTCTTAGAAATTGCACTAAAATTGAAAAGTCTAAAAATTATTAGTGCTGAAAATTAATATAAAATATTAAATACATATATACCATACCTAGTCCAATAGAAAACACATGGAAACTGTTTACAATTCATAGATGTTGCGTGTAGAATGTAAGATACCGCAATTTTTTTTGTTTTTTGTTTATTTAGCTGCCTAAATTAAAAAGAATATTAGTAATTCCTTTTAAACTTAAATGCTCTTGTGCTGGTATAAAAAATATTTCATTTTTTTTACTTATTTGGTTAATTTATCTTCTGTTCACTGTTTAATGGAAATAATAATAATCACACTTAATATAAGCAAATTTAAAATTAGAAATACCTTTCACATAAAAAGATAATGAATCATCACATTAATTAAATGTAATTAATTAATTAATGGTAATTAAAATTATTAATTAGAGAAGCAATTAATCTGAAACTCAAATACTTAATTACTTAGTAAAAATATCACTAATATAATTATGTCAAGGAGAATAGAAAACTATTCAATTAAAATGTTTTGAAGTAAATTTAATTTTTTCAAATTTAATATATTTGTTCAATTAACATGAACTACACATTTTAATGTTTTATTTTTTTTTCTTCTATTGAGTTATTAATGAAGTCTGAATATAATGGTAAATGTAAGCTCTTTTTTAATGATAAATATACTTTTTTACATTAATGTGTTCAATCTTTATGACTTGACGTCATATTCAAGCGGAAAGGAAATAATTCTTCATTTGAAATCAATTCTTCAAAATGAAATCTGACATGTTCTAGGCAACAACCATAAGCACTGTCTTTTTTTGTCAGTTTAAGATTGAGTTTAGTTAAACAAAAAAAAACAAAAAACAAAAAAAACTTGTTTTTACCAAACAAAGTCTTGGATTATCCTATGCATTCATATTTGGTTCACTTATAAGCATTCAAAACTTCATACCAATGGAGCTCTTTTGAGCATTTGTCTATTATACCAATAGACTACATTTTACCAAACTGACTAATCAAAATGTTTAACACTTTACATGTTTTCGTGGAATTTTAATGAAGCAAATCTAGAAAAATATTGCCACCTGTAACTGTTGATCATTTTGATTTAGGAAAAGATATAACTGGAAAATGTCGAGACAAACAAGAGATGGTAAGATAAATAACCATATTCAACAGCATCAATTCTAGACACTAATGATTTACGTATGCATACAATTTGAAAGATATGATATGTAATGAGAAATGTAAACGATAAAAAGTAGAACTTCCTATGTTCTTCGTACCATTATATTAGATTGAATTAGATCAGTTAGTAAGTTATACAGTTATGTTTTTATATCCTGTAATAAAATATTAAGCTTTGTTCTATTTGAATTTGCTAATTATGAGAAATACTTTATATTTTAAAATTTTACTATGTATGTTTTCAA
>JAPDSC010118371.1:923351-964288 GCA_026290005.1 Latrodectus geometricus
AACTGCTTAACAATTTTAGAAAACTTTACATAAAATTTATTTATGCTAAACATCGATAAAAATGATTCAAGTTTAACGCCATTTTTCAATAGGTTTTTAATACTCTTTTCTTTTTAATGAAATTCTTATTAAAAAATATTTTTATCTTTCAAAAATGTTATGTTAGCTACATAAGAAATAATTTGCATTATATCATAGATGCGAAATATTTGTCGTAATTTCAATTACTGCATTTAGTATAAAAGAATTTAAAAATAAAGATTTTATAAGAAAAAACTTCCCTGCACCCTATAGCCTTGATAATGATATTGTACGTCAAGTTAGTCTATGATAATCAGAGGTCATATGCAACAATTCTCTTCATCCTGAAGTCATCTTTTCAGATCAAAGAACATACTGATGAGAGAAAAAGGCTTATTTCTAATCGTTTGATAGTACGTACAATAGGCTAAATCGTTCAACTGTAACCGTCAGGTTCACAGGTTACAAGCATTCATTCATTCTTTCATGTTATGAAACAAATTTAATATCCTTCTTGAATAAATTGTATTTTCTTTAAAATGGATAGCTTAAATTAATGTTTCAGTGTTTAGTTTTTATTAATAATAATGTTTAAGTAAAATTTTTTAGGTATCAGATTTAAAATTTGAAACTAATCAAATTAAAATGAAAAATTGCCTTGATTTCCTTTACAATGAATGCTCTTGGTCTTTCGGTTACACTCGTAAATTTTTTGAGCACTATATATTCTACTTCAACATATTCCTGCTTTTATCTTAACGTTCGGCATTCATTAAGTTGAAATATCGTTAATCATAGAAAGTGTTATTTTAATGGTTGTAATAATTAGTGCTTACATTAAGTAATCCAATTTGTGATTCTAATTGTTTTGAAACATCGGGTAGATAAGTTACTGGGGAATATTTTCAGATCGTTTATTTTTTTAAAATTATGCTCATTAACGTAATTGGTTTCGCAATATTTCCCACAAAAACACAGAATATAAAAAAACATCTCACGTTTTGAACATTTACAAATTTTTCAAGTTACTATTATTTAATAGCTTTGTAGTTATCACTAAAAGTATCAGATAATTTAAACACTTAAGATGTTCTTCTCTCGCATGACAACTGTAAATTCAATCAGCAAGATGATTTTAATCACTATCGAATCCAGGCAATCATTGGATTAAATCGCTGGCTTAAATTGTTGAAAGGAAGAGTCCCTGTGTCTTATCTGACTATGTATATAATGGTTTGTCCTTCTATCCTTTCTCTTATTAATTCAGATATAACTGACAATCCTTAATTGGATCCAATCATTTCTTCGGGCCATTATTTATTTCCTATTTGCAAAAATAAACCAGTGTGACCGAGCATCACGCAAGAGCTCGAATTTTAAGAAAGGCAGTTCCCTCACGCAATTTGAATTGTTCGTTGAAATGTGGCGTGACGAAACAGTCACCATTTTTCGCATACAGCTATTTGTTTTCTGTTCCACAGTTGAATCTATTTAAAAAGAAAACTAAAAAAAAGACGTAATTATTTTCCAATTGTTATTTTTCATTTGGCAAACGTGATTCGTTTATGATAATTTTCGATTTGCTTCCTTCGGAAATGTAAAAAGAACTTTCAATCTGATATCTGGACTTTCCTTATTCTCCGAAAACGATGGGAAGAGCCGTTATTTTAGAATTCTTTCCTCATTTGAAATTCAGATTCAACAAGAACTTTGGAATAAGGCGCATTTCGCTTCGTAGAAAAAAAAGCTGAGAATTGTTAGTGAAATAAAAGCGATTGGTATTTTTTACACCAATGTATTCTTGATTATTGAGAAGTTAAGATCATTTTCAGCTACTTTTCATACTTTTTTCTATTGTAAAAGTTTCCTTATTCATTATTCACAGAAGTGGGAAAATTTTCATTTTATATTTACCCACAAATATAAAGCTAAATAGCATTTCTCCAAATGTTCTCTTAAAATTGAATCTATCTTTTCGTAAAGTTTCATTCTAAAGCTTTTTATTATTGACAGTAACAATAAAAATCTCAGAATTGATTTTAAAAAATTTGAGTTAAGAAAGTGATATCCTTATATCGGATAAGATTTTTTTCCTATTATCTGAAATTCTATTTGAAAGAATACCTTTTTCAAAAAACATTTAAAATGTTTCATACTCGCTTATGACATTCTGTTTTTGCATATATGAAAATAGTTTTCAGTGTAGACGACGAAATAATAAGGGTATGAATAAATTTAGAGTTTTAAATGTTTAGGTAAATTTTTAACCATTTTTTATACAAACTCAGACTTGGATACTGAGTGATAGAAATAAATAAAATTTAAATTTATTGCATCAAAACAATTAAAAATAAAATTTCAATTTCTAGATCAATTACTAAAAAATAATCAATCTGCTTGATGAATAAAAAAAAGTAATGGCTTTTAAATACTTCAATATAAATGTTTAAATTATAGTTGGTGACAATTTTCTAATGTAAAAGTGCTATTTCGAGACGGATATGTTGAAGGCGAATCTTTTTCATGACAGCTGAATCATCATTAATATTCCTGTTTTCCTTACTCTCTTGCAGATTTTTCTTTTTAAAGAAAGCATCTGCCTTAAATGGGCAAACATGAAAGAAATGATATCTCATATTCTATCACGACCCAAGGTTACATGATCGGAATTAATATTCTTGTCTTTTTGACCTCGGAGTGTAAATCTCTTGAACATTAGTCGAACTTCACAAAACAGGTTATAGCACCACAAGGCGATCTCCAGTTTATTTGCATTTAAACTTATACTTTGCATGACTTTGGGGTGTAATTTAATGTTTAGTAATCAAGTTATTAAAATATTTTCCTACAATATCACACTTGTTTACGATAAAAATTTACTGAAAACTAATTTACATAAAAGTGTATCCCCCCTTATTAAGTATTTTCTAATGCGAAAATTTTCACTTAATTTTAATGTACTAGTTGCAGTTTATAAAATATACCTAAGCTCTTTTTTTTTTTAAATAAAAAAGTCGCTTGCTTTTGATAAAATCCCGTCAAGTGCATCGTTTAGAAATTAAAATCTCGATTTATCTGTATTAAATTAGATCCGCTGAATCTTTGTAAATCAGACATCAAAAAAGTGTCACAGTTGGTAAGTGTTGCATTAATTTACAAAGTAGTCAAAAGAACTTCTGAATTTCCGTTGTGATTCTAACGCGCATGAGTTTATTTGTGTAGTTAGATGACGAGCAATTTAATTACATAAAAAAAAAATTCTGGTTAATTGTCCTTTTTTCTTTGAAGGCATGCTTGATATACCGCAGTTTATTTCACGCTCTGAAAAATGCGTACTTCTTATTTTATGAATTTTCTGTCAAAAGACATTGAAATTGTTACTTTTTACTTATTTCATCAGATAAAATTGAAGGAATCTAGCTGCACAAATGACTAATATTGTACTAAAATGTTTAATTTTTGAGATTCCCATATTAACTCCTCAAATCACTACTGTTATAACTGGACATAATTATAATGCTTGTATACTAAAGAATTTTGTGATTAATACCATTTATTAAGAAAATCAGAAAATATTTGTTCTTATTATATATATATATATATATATATATATATATATATATATATATATATATATATATATATATAAAATATATATATAAAAAATATAAGAATTAGAATAAAGTTGAAGTATGTTTATTTTTTAGCACATCATTTCAAGTTATATTTTAAAGTGCAATTTGAAATCTTGTTAAAATATAGCTTGTAAATTAAAGTCGAAGTACAGACGAAAGTAAATAGAAAACTAGATTATGTAGAAGTGTTGTGCTTATGGAATTATTGTAAAGTTGAAGATAATTATCTATAGTAATGTGAGAAAATGTTTGAAGAAACATAAATAAAGCTAATATTTTTTACTGACCGAAAACTTGTATAAGGATGCTTTGTAGAGAAATAATATTATTTCAATTGGTTAAAAAATTTCCAAAATTTCCAATAAATTACAAGAGGGCTATGTATGCTACTTTTGTGTAAGAAATGAAGTATATTTTTCAAGTTATAGTACGCTTTACATATTTATGCAAATGGAATTCATAAATTGTATTTTCATTTAGTTGAAATTTATTATTCTACATCTTTTAGCATTAAATTTCATTGCTATGTAACTTGAATTCAGGTATGCATATTAAATGACTACGTGAAAACACGGATTGTATATATTATTCTTCAATTAGAAATTATACAGAACAATACTGTAGAATAGGCAGAATTATTTTAAAATGAGTATTAGCCAAGTACAGTGTTGCCAAACTTTTTTGTCCTACCACCCCCTCTCCAGAAAAAATATTGCTTAGCGCCCCCCGCTGGAAAAACATTTTTTAAAATTTTGATTTGCAATTAATAGAAAATATATATGTATTAATGTTTCTACATTTTTCTTAAAATTCAGCTTGAAAATAGGAAGCTATTTATTGAACAGAATGTAATACAAAAATGTCAACATTCGAAATCGTCTTAATGAGACGGATGAACCTGGTGTATTGCTTTAGTAATCCTTGGCTCTATTTTCCTTAGCAGAAATATTAAATCATTGCAACTGACTGTTTGCTATTGGTTTCTTCTTTTCCCTACGTTCCATTACATTGATGGAAATGCATTTAATTAATTTTGAATTATAGAGAGCCCATGTTTTAGAATAAGCCGTAGGGATCTCCTTTTGCAGCCAGAATTGTTGATTTAAATTTCAATTCATCATTTGTAGTCAATTACATCAGTTCTTCTAACTGGAAATTTTCGTCTTTTATACTATCACCCATACAGTTATTCATCGAAAATGCAACTGTGGCCTGCACCGTCCCCTGAATCACTGCAACATCCACAAGGGGGCTGTGGCGTCCACTTTGGAAAACACTGGTTTAATATAAGCTACTGCTTTTAAACTTTTCCTTTGAGTATCTTGGGGAAAGCACCATCGCTTTATTGTCATGCTATAATAATGGCAAAACCAAATGTTCGGTCATTCATAAGTTAACTGTATGATTATTTTAATTTAATTGTTAATAAATTATTTCTTAAGTTACATATTAATAAGGTGTATGTTAATTTATATATTAAGTTATATGTTTGAAATTATTTAGATTAAAAATTAGTTTATTTGGTATGTGCTTATCTAAAAGTGATGATTATTTCCTGCTGTGAAGATAGAATAACTATGTATACTGCGAATTTTTCGATATCTTTGTAACTGAAGCTTGCGAGAAGAATATTTGATAGTTGAGTATTTATATGTTTTGAAAATCATTTAATTTTTAATTTCCACTTATTTAATCAATTTCATATCGCCAATTTCGTTTGGTTATGAGTAAGTACTATATTTCTTAATTGTGGTGTTCTTTTTTATAATTAGAATTTTATTACCGAACAAAACTGATAATACGTATTACAATATTAAATTTGTATGAAATTTCACGAATTCTATATTAAATCTACAGTTATATGAAGCGCAATTTTTCATAATTTTCTGATGAAATGTGTCCCCGAATGTTTTCGCAATAGCAAATTTATTTGTTCGAAAACTTATTCCTAACGAAAGATAATTTAAGAACTTTTTACAAATCAAAATATCTAAAAAATAATAGCATCTAACAAACCAGTCTTTACTAAAAAAAAATTACCGTAATGAAACGTTTGTTTCGTGGACTTCGCATTCTATTTTTCTACAGCAGGAATCCTTTTTTTTTTAGTGATTAATAAATAAGACCAACGCTTGAACTACAATCAAAATATTTTTGTTAAAGAGATGGGCAGGATAATCTTGAGTTTAATATGTGAAACATTTTATGCTTTGTAGAAAAAAAATATTTAGGAAAGGTGTAATAGTTTATCTATTTAAATTTTCACATCTAATCCAAGAAAGCCAAGTGAGCATTGGTTTCCAGATGGGATCAGTATATGAATGACACACGACAAAGTAAGTTTACTTATTATTCTCTTAATTTTTATTGATACTTTATATATTTAAAATTTTAAGTCTTTAAAGTTAGTTCATTAAAAAAAAAAAACTGAATTTGAGCACAAAGGAATTTCTAAAAGGTAAGATCATTATTACTTGTTTTAACTTATAAATACTTTTAAATACTGCCACGAATAAATTGAAATGTATGTGCAATGAAAATTGTTAAATTAAAATTTCGTTTAAATGTCTTGTTTATCACCTAACGCAATGTATTATTTTGATCATTATTAATAAAAAATACAAAACAAAAATTTTAATTTTTTTTAACAGTTTTTATTGCACGTACGCTGATATTACCAAATTGTCCAAAAAATATCATTGCACATAAACTGATACATAAATATGGGTTTATATTGGTAGTGTATTTATTTTTTGGTAGCATCAGTTTTCAATATTTGGCGTATAAATGTTAAGTATTTTTCTAGTCTTGGCTATTGTATTAATCTTCACAATTATTTTAAATTGTTTTAGAGATAATTCTGGGCTATACATAAAAACTTGAAGGTATTTTTTAAAACTAAATTACAATTAATGGAAAATAAACCCTATGTGTATACCATTTTACAACTTTTTTTTTTTAATGAAATGGTTTCTTTTTGAGTTCTCTCATTCAATACATTAGCTATAAAATTCTTCCTATCTTTCCAAATTATTTGCTGACTTTAATTTTTTTTAAGATCAATTTTCGCAATAATATAGACTAAAATATATACACATACAGAGACTCCATAAATAGTTTGTAAATTCTAATTTCTACTTAATATAAAAATTCGCTTGACGGATAATTTTAATGTAGAAAGAATATTAAATATTTTATGAAAGGGGGAAAATATCTAATTCAAATTTTTTGCTTAGTTAACATTTTGATGAAATTTTATTTTTAAAATGATCTTTTGAAATATTATATTTTCTAAGAATATTGCACTACTAAAATTTTCTAACTTTTCATTTTAGCAAAATTTTTCTATTTGTAAAACAATCACAGTTGTTACAATGGTACCTTTATTTTATAGTAGCGATACAAACTGATTTTTAACACAAAAGTTTCTCAATAAATTCTGCACGAAGCTGTCTTTGAATGTGTTTGTGTAAATAAAAGAAAAATTTATTTGCCTTAAAACGAATATAATAATTTCGTGGCAAATCTGAATTCGTGGATATCTCGCGGTACCTTCATCAGTCGGGGAAACAAAAGCAGAATATTTTTCTACAACTTTTAAGATTCTTTTATTATAATTTGCTAATTTTTGGCACCTTCTATTAACAAATACTTTTCTTTTAATAAGAGCCTTGTATAAACATTCTTTATTTACACATCTCATTCAAACATTAATTCTTTTAATTTTCATGAATTTATGAGTTGCTAGTGAATTTATGAAACAACCAGTTTTCTGTATATTTTAGGTACCTCAATTTATACACCACTAAAATTTGTAGATGCAGTTTCTATCGTTAACGAAACTTTATCGTAAAGTGTCTGATTTGTAAAGATCATTTAATAATGTAATTTTATATTTTCCCCCATGCATTACACATAACATTCGTAAGATATTTAAAAAAAAAAAAAAAATCGCTCGAAAATTTTTTGTCATTGCTTTGACTTAAAATTAACTTTTGTTCATTTTTATCGTATAAAGGAAAATGAATGAGATATGTATATTGAATATGGCTATATAATTACAAGCATATTTGTTTAAACTAAAAATTTTTATCCAATAAAAATTGTAACAATTATCTTTTAACTGGAAAATTCATTTGTATTGTTATTATAAATGGCGATATTTTTGGGAAGTGTTTTCATTTTAATGTATTTGAATTTCACTTCAAAATCAAAATTTAATATTTTCTTAGATTTATATAAAGGATTTGACATTCATAAGATTTTATGAATTTTGGAATAATCTTTTCATTTTTCCAAAATATCTTCGATAAGTTGTATCGCTAATTCATTCTTATGTTTAATGAGATGCAACAATGAGTAGCACTTATTTTAAGTGTTTTGAATTTTGCATATAAGAGTATTTTTGTTTTCATAAGATAGTGGTAAAAAGTTAGGATTTGGTTAAATTGAGTTAAGAATTCTCATTTGAAGAATTTTTTCGTTAAAGAATTTTCTCACTTGACAAAACAGTTGAACTACTTTAAAAACTCGTTTTTCTTCGTAGTTTTATTTCATGAGCAGTTTTAAATGTTCTGGGAGTCGATTATTCTGTGAATTTTATTTCTCTGGAAAGAGTATTCCCTCAGGAGTTGATCGTTTCACGATACTCATTATAAAGCATCGAGCTGGAGAATCTCAAACAATTTTGTGTTTTTATTACTAAACTTAATGGAGTCGAACTTCCCAGTCATGCTGAAACAGCCGGAAATATTCGAGACAAACTTTCACCGTTTCAGTCCCATTGGAGATTTCCCAAAGATTGCCTTGCTTTTTCAGAATTTCATTTTTGTTTCGTTTCGAATTGATTTCTTTGCGTAAATCAGATATTAAAAATAAGCTTAAGAAACGTGTTCTTAATAAAAGTAAAACTAGAGTACTATTATTAGTAGTTGCTAAATTTTGCAGCGATTTTGACTCGAATGATCATCCAATGTAATAGGAATGATATTTTATGTAATACATTTATACAGCTTACTATTGGTACGTAGAAATTTTATTACTTTTGCAATATATATTCAGACTAAGATTCATTAACTTTATTTATGGAATAAGCTGTTGGATTTTACGATACTCAATCAAAAGAAAAGCTGTGTATTTAGTTCATTGGAAGTGAAATATTTTTTAAATTCAAAAACTTCAAATTTGACTACTCATGTCTTATATTTTAGAAAGTTACATATGTTTAAGTTCTAATTCGGATTTTATTCTTTCCGGTATTTAGTTGGTGGAAACTGCATGGTGTGTATGAACTGGACGAATATTGAAGCGTAGATTTTCTGCAAGTTAGAACACAAGGCATCTTTTAGTGGCTCATGAGAACTTGTTGAAACTAGAAATGACGTTATAAGTACATCTTGAAGGTTTCATTTGGTTCAAATAATTTATTAGCCTCATGTTTGTAATCATGCAGAAGGTTAATTACGTTATCTTGCATATTAAACAGATTTCTTTTTATGGATACAGTTAATAAAATGGCAAATTGTTTGATTCACAAGATTTTTTTTTTGAAATCTAAAATTTTTGAAACTTTTTTTTTTTTCATCAATCATTGTGTGTGTGATAATTTCCTTTTTAGTATTTATATTTCAAAGATTGTTAAGTCCAAATAAATGGAAGTATAGCGAAATAAGTTTTTGCTTTTTTGCGAATTGAATTTCTTAAAGGAACTAAGAAAAGTTTTTTTAGTTTTTAATATTTAGGGATGAGAGGTAATTTGTCATTTGACATGAATTGTTTTTCTTTAAATTTCTTTTTCAATCTGTAAACTTACCCTCCGACATTTTTGCTCAACATGTATACTGTGAAATACGAAACGTTATAACAAAGCCTTTTCCTTTTGAAAATTATTTAAAAAAATACTTTACAAATTTAAAATGATTTTAAATACAAGAGCTTAGATTTATAGACGTCATTTTAAGTTGAAACAAATGTTCTTTTATAAAAATCAATTTTCTTACCCTGAAAAAAATAAGGCTTCGATTACATCACTTAAGTTAGACGAAATAGCATTTCTTGACGTCAATAATGAGCTATTGCACATTATTGAATGCACATTAATTTTATGGAATTCTTGTGTGTGTGCGTAACGGGTTGCTTGGTGCAACGCAAAACTTCTCTTACATAACCTTTGTTCTTCCGATGAATTAATAATTTGGAACTCTCTCGAACTATTCGACCTAAAATGTAACAAAGTAATTGTATCGAGTAATTAATCTACTGGAGTATTCAATACCGTGTGGTATCATGTAATTATAGTGCGAATATTAATAGTTACGATGTTAATTGTGTGTCATCCATATACACATAATATTATATTTAAATTTAAAACAAACGCGAAATTAAATAAATCGAATATAAATTTTAGTGAATCTATTTTCTTAAAGCATTTTATTCTGTTCATTTTTGATGCAGAAATTATTTTAATCAACAATTTTAAAATTTCAAATTTTGATTAAGTTATGAAAAACTAATAGAACATTTTTGTTTTTTTTAAAGGCATTTAGGTGGCGAAATATACGATCAACTAATTTATAGTAGTTTCTGAGTTTATTTTAAAAAGAATAATTTCTATATTTTTAATTAAGAGCTGTTAGTTTTGATTTTAATATTTGATGATTTGATTATATTTATCTCCAGCATTAAGTTGCTATTTTGAGATTTAACTTTTAAAAAAGATGGGAAATTTGAAATCAGATTTCATTCATTATTCCTTTAGTATTCATCATTATTTTAAATATAACTACTCATTTTTTTTCACATAGTTTTTTAGGCATAATATAGCTAAATTTTAGCTTTTGCGTTATTAAAAATTTGAGTTTTATCAGATAACAAATTTAAAATTATATGAATGAATAAATTTTCTAAAAATACATTCTCTTTCCTTATTTTTTCTTTTTAAATTAAACTTTTTCCAGCATATTAATTTAAAAAAAATCTGAGGTTTCCAATGTTCTCAATGTTTTGAGTTTTTTTTTTTTTTTTTTTTTTTTTTTTTTAAATATTAAAAGTTGAAAAACTGAACGAACGTGCGCTGTTTATAAATGAAACAACGTTCAAACTAATTTTAATTTTTGAATTGGTTGAGAAAAATAGAGAAAGATTTAAAACATTTTTACAACATTAATTAAAAAAAGTTTTACGAAGCTTGGTCACTAGAACTTAATATTCTAATCAAATAACAAAATTTGATTTATTTAAGATATTTTATTCTAAAGATTATTCACTAATGATTACATAAATGTATTCCTTTCTTATTAAATTTATTTCATTAGAATTTTCAAACAGCTGCTTAGGAATATAACCGTGAACAAATAAATAACGAAAGTTGTTTCAAGTAGCTAGAAATTATTACCATTTCGCTGTACGTTGATGCTTGGAAATGAAGTACAAAAATTATTTACTACGACATTTATTGATGCGTGTCTGCTGTTTCTTCTAACTTTGTTGACCTGCTAATTCTCTTTTATTTCTTTTCTGATTTCATAATAATTCTGGATCCATTGTGTTTTTACATTATTTATTCGTTGCTGTGTTATACAAAATTCAAAACAGGAATTGTTTGTGTCACTATAGACACAAGGATGAAAATTGATTACTGACAGTAGTGAACGAAACGAAATTCGGTGTAGTCAAAACTTCTGCATGATTTTCAAACTTGTTTTGCTCGGAAAATTTTAAAATTAGCATGTAAAAAAATGTAGTTTTGTAAATTATGTGTTGATATAATAAATATTATTTTGTTTCTTTTTCTGCTTCATTATTTTTTTCTTTCCATGTAATTTACTTTCTCACTAATTTTATTAGTTCGACCATACAATAAACTGAAGGAATCTGGAAAAGTAAACCAGAAGCTCTATTATTATTTTTTTAAATAAGAACATTTTTTCTAATTTATCTATTTCGTGAACCGCGCAAATCCAATTATCTTTTTCAATTTAAGTATGTTTGCAACTTGTAATTATTTTCGTAATCGATTATCATTAATGTTCTGTTCAATTGGTATCAATTTTAAAATAATATCATGATTAAATGATTAAATTAGAATAATATATATATATATATATATATATATATATATATATATATATATATATATATGGGACTAAATTCTGCACAATATTTGAAAACAAGTTGAGAAACATTTTTCAACAGAAGGGACTTTTTAGAATGAAACATTTAGAAACTTTTTAGAACAGAATTCCCCTCTCCATAAGCATTAAGACTGCCTTCATTTTTTCCATACAAATTCTAAGAAAATTGCTAATTCAACTAATAAATTTAAAAAACGCATGGAAAAATATTCTGGAATATTTGTTTTCATTTTTCCTGACTTTTTTAAAAATATCTCAGATTTGATTTATTTAAATTTCAAAGATGATTCCTTGTAATTGAAGAGTTGAAAAAAAAAGATTGTTCCCTTTTAGTTTTTATACGAATTGTTTTAAGACAAATACGAGGCTCTTTGTCGCAAAGTTAATTGTTTTTATTAGATTTTGAAAAACTTCTTAAAAACTTATCGATTTATCAACAAGTTTAATTTTACCACGAAACTATTTACCATTTTCTTCAACATTCTAAAGCTGACCTGGCAACCGAATGGTTAGCGCTTCTGACCTTCAGTTCAAAAGTTCGTGGGTTGGAACCTCATCTCAGGTTTAGATACTTGCAGTGATTTGAAATTCACTTTAAACTGTAGATCCCGGTTTAGTTAGCACTAGTCTGCAAAAAAATGACTGTTTACAACCAAACAAAACTTTAATTCACTTTAAAAATGTAAGCAAACGTCACAAAATTATTCTTTCCACCATTTTTTCTGCAATTAGTAATTAGTATTTTTGTTTTTAACAGTATTTGTAAAACTATATATCTGCTAACTATTTTTAGAATGTTAAAAGTAATTTTCTTAGAAGCTTGTTTTTCTTACAAGAAACGTTAAAATAGCACTGATTTCGAAGCATCAAATTAAAAAAAGTTTTTATTAGCATATAATTGTCATACTTTTACTTCCTTTTACTCTACTCTATTAATTATGTTTATTTCAATACTTCATTCCATAAATCATTTATTTGGAAAGCAAATCTTGGGGTTGAATTGTTTGCATTCTCGCTTACAGTTAAATAGCTCGAGGGTTCTAGTGTTGGTCCTGGTTGAATTATTTCTCGTGCTCACAAAGTGCTCCAAAAGCGATCAACAAACAAGTCAAACTTTCATCGTAAAAAGAATAAAAAATAACATTTAAAATTTAAATGATTAGCTATGAAAAAATTCTTAAACACTTGCAGTAATCCGAGACTAAAATTGAAGCAATTCTTTGGAACAAGGAAAAATAGACCGGTTAAATTTTGTCACGTACTCCTAGTACTTTTGAAAGCTTTAATAAAATAGCAAGTTTTGGGGGATTATAAAATATGAAATATGATGTTTCTCAAAATTAAACTATTTGGTCTATAAACATTTAAAAAAAGTGCTGTTTTTTTTTTTTTTTTTTTTAATAAAACTAAAACAGCTATAAGGAGAAGTTTATATACTGATTATATAGTAAAATTTGTCAAGATCACAAAGTTTTTTGTACTTTAGAGTGCCTCTATTTGAGAACACTGATTTAGTGATCACGTTATAGGCACTATTGGTTTCTGGTGTTTCAGTCTGGATTATATAATCAATATTAATTTTGTCGCTTAGTAAATATTAGAATGTTACTTTCTAACCTGATGTCTTAAGCAAATAGTGTTCACACAAAATTACTTTAAAAAATATTCATTCGTAAATCAATATTTCATTTAAAATGTATTTGGAAATATTTAATAAAATTTCTCCTTACATGTAACTTAATGAAAATATTAATGGGTATTGCAATTTATTTTAATATTTTACTTTAAGCGAATGTATGATCATTTACGTGAGAAGCACCAATAAATTTTAAGTTCATGAAATTTTCCGATGCCATTTTATTAAATTCTCTCATTTAAGCATTCTTTTTTCACCGATCATTAACTTAGCATAAAAGGGATGGTGTTTTTCTTATGTTCAATAGAGACTCAATTTGATGTTGAATTTGATAATCCCCTTGAAATCTATTCTTTCCCCCAATTATTTAAAAACATAGTGAATATTTTACAGTTATTATGCTTAAGAGATACTTGAAAGTCTATAAAATATCACAAATTACTTTCTGTGTGACATATTTATTGAACTTAGTGGTGTGGTTGATAAAAAATGTTTTAGTTTTTTTTAATTGAGAACTAAAATTTATCATCCGTCAAGAAAAGAAATACTTCAAATCTGATCAAGTTATGATTTTATACTTAAGGTGTGATTTTGTAAACTGTAGACGTGTGTATGCATGTATTAACTTACTTTTAAGAGGTAAAGTGTTTTTAGTGTCCCGTCAAAATGTGAATTCTCTTTTTATCTTAAGTTCTATCCTTTAGATTAAAAAATAAGGGAAAAAATATTGTGTGATTTAATTTCTGAAAAAATGAACTGTTTTACTATTAAATATATAAGAAATCAACCTGTAATTTAGTATAAAATCCTTCTTGAATGTTGACATTTTAAATCCGATATGAAGTAAGAGATGATTCAGTATTGTTTTCAAAACTGATACTATCAGTTGTCACGGTCTCATTATTTTTTTAACGAAACATTGTCTTAAATATTTGTACATTCTTGCAATTAAAAATAATTATTAGCCATTTTACTTTAAATCATAAGTCACCTGTAAATAGTAGGATGATTATCAGTTAAAAATATAAGTAATATCCTCCTTTCGAACATTTAACTTCGCCTCTGCATACAATAAATGAATCAATAAGGCGTTGACCCACCTCTGGCCTTTATGCAAAGTGTTATCCGGGTTGGCATGGATCGCGGAGTAGGCGGGTGTCCTCTTGTGGGATTTCTTGACACACTCTAACTATCAAGTTAAGCGAATTCACAGTTGTACAAACATCATGTAACACGAAGTGCATGCCAATGAAATACTTAGTCAGTTATTGTCCCTCATAATTTTTAAAACATTTTGGTGACACTAACTTCATTTCTTTGTGTATAAGCGTCAATCCACCTTTATACCAGCACTTTTTTCGGATGATCGAGCTTCTCAGACTTCAACCGTGTGGGATGATATCCAGCAAACTGTGGATATGACAATACTTACCAAATGATTTTATGAATTTAGAAATGATTGTATGGTACTAGTTGGTCATTATCCTGTTGAAACATAATTATTTTACATAATATAAAAGGAAATCCAATAGACACTGAATATTGTCCTTTTACTGCGTTGTAAAGGTATCTTGAATAATAAAAAAAAGAGTCTGGCTATCAAATGCAATGCATATATTCCAAACCATAATTCCATGTTCTAGAACTGACGAATTATTTTCTTACTGTTGGAATTTCAAATGGTAACTGCAGTTTTTAGTTAAGGAAAAATGTTAATAATGAATATATTTCCAATTAGAGGCTCAAAACGGTTTTAAAATTATGTAAATGAGTAATTAAGGCGTTAAAAATATGTAGTGACATTAATATTAATTTAAATTTTTGTTGGTCAAAGGTATTGCTATATTTTAAGTCATTCAATTATTTAATAATTCTATAAAAAAATAAAATTCAAACTATTAAACATCATAAAGTGGGTACGTGATATATATATTTCTCATAATGAAAATACTCATAAATTACAAAATTAGAATCTGTATAGTAGTAATAATAATAATAATAATAATAATTAAAAAAAAGAAAAACAATGGTTGTGTGGAATATACATATTTCAATAGAAAAAAAACCCGTTTGTGTAATGTACATGCAAATATGTCTCAATGCAAATGAAATGTTCATGATATGTTATTAAATGTCACATTTATGTACCATTTAAACAGCTGCTTTCGACTCTTCCTACTTCTAAAAAAAGTCTATAGAAATATTATCTGACCTTGATCGCAAATGTTAAAGTTTCTCGGTATAATATTTTATTATTTCCCTTTAAGTATAATATTTCTCTTAAAAATAATTATGTATAATAATATCGATGAAAAGTTGCGTATCTACGAGACGATGAAATGTTACTCTGTTAAGTTTTAAAATTTGAATATCAATTCCAATAGCAAAAATTCAAAAGCAAAACAAAAATAGGAACAATTCAAAAGCAAAAGTCTCTATCGAACATATTAAAAATATCTCTAGTTTTTCAGTATAAAAATTAAAATTCGAATGATGAATTTATATTGAACATATAGACCGCTGTCGTTTTATACTGATTACATTTTGAAGGCAAAGATTGCTTTTTTTCAAAATAAATGAGAATTTAAATTTGTAATCATAATTTTAACTAAACATTATTTCAAGTTCATTATTATTTTGAGAGAAATTCTTTATTTTAGTTCAGAGACATAAGATATGTTAATAAAAAAGCTTAAAGTAAATATGTTGAAAGTAATTTTTTTTTTCCTTTTATAAATTTGATTTTGCATTTGAATGCTGAGACCTAAGCTAACAAATCAGGTTCCAATAAATATTTCTGTATTTCTTTATTAGCATTGACTTTCTCATATTTTTAACTCTATTTAAAAAAAAAAAAAGATTTTGCTTTGGATTCATCATAAATAGGTTAGCCATCCTCGTTATTGTCATTCTGTTTTATGCAATTTGTTAATATGTGAAATGTTTGTGTACCCTTCAATCTTTCGCTTGCCATTCAAATTTAGATTTGAGCACTCAGAGGAAGATATGTATACTGTTCTATATTGCAGTTCATTTTTATCAGAAGCGTCTGCGCATTTAAAATAGCTCTGGTAATCGTCATTAAACCATTTTATATTTGGGTAATATAAATTACCATTAATTTAAAATTTGCATCAACTTGAGTGAATCAGTTTAATAGGAACTTATTTTCATTGCCTATTTGATTGTGAAATTTTTACTTTGAATTTCATGTGGAGCAAAGTAAAAATATGAGAAATTATTTAGTAAAATTATCAAATATTTAATATAAAAAAGCTACAAAATTTAGAATTGTATGCGGTGGAAGTCCTCATTTAAAAACAAACTTATAAATGAGCTACAATCGCGAATGTGAAAAGTAAAAAATAAGTTATGAAAAAGCATGAGATTAAATAAAATATACAACCGCTTTATTACCTATTGAAGGTATTGTGAAGGTAAAAATAAAATGAGTATATCCACTTCGTTTTCCATATCTTTCAAAAGCTTATGATTGAAAGTGGCGTAACAAAAGTAGGAATGTTTTTTCCAAAGTTAGGTGCAACGTGATTTAACCTTCCTTGTGGGTGGATTTAGATTTGGATTTTAAGTCCATTAAACATGTGAGCTATTTTTTTTTTTAGCGTGGGTCACTGCCCTTTAAGCACACTTATAAGGCGTGGTAATATTAACAGCTGTGGACGTTCTATTTTTAATGATATGATATCCTGTACCTGAGCTTGAGTTACTTAAAATTATTCTATCCGAACGGTCGGCTCGCGTGGCCTTTCATGACGTCACGTTATTCATGTGATTTAACACTTTTGTTCCGTCAACCGTCGTCGTGAAGTCAGTGTTTTTATCGATGTTTTGGCCTCATTTCTTGTTTTTTTCCCACCTTTATGGTGTTTGTATTGTCCTTTCCCCAACACTAGTAATCCTTTGTTTGAAAAGATTGTAAATAATTTGTCCTTTTCTTTAAGGTTTTCTGTAGGTTGGAAAAATGTCAGTTCTTTTTTTACCTAACTTTACATTCACTATAGATTTCCTTCGTAGTCTTGCCATGCCACTTAATTGATGTTGTAAATAAATTGATTTTTCAACATTTTATTCATTTTTTCTATGTTTTAATATGCTTTTTGAACAACACAATTGAGTATATTTTTTGTGATTCCATAAAGCTCGGGATCCTTATTGCGAGATGTTGTATTTGAAATTTGGAATAACAATTTTGAAGCCGAATGGTTATCACTCTGGGCTTCGGTTCAACATTTCTTACGTTCGGTACTCACTTCAAGGCAAGGATGTTAGTGGTTCAGAATACACTTTAAACTGTGGCTTCCTGTTTTGTCTTCGCATGCAAACATAAATAAAATAAAAAATGTTGTTGACAAGCTAAGCAAACCAACCTATTTCTGCCGAATTCCTAATGATTTTTTTAAATGTTAAGATAAAAAAGATTGATATTTAATGGCAAGCTCTTTTCCTATACTTAACACATAAAAGGACATTTTATAATAAAATTCCATTATTTGTCGATTTTAAAATTTAACTGTTTTATCCTCTAAATTATGTTCTCAAGTACATTGATTTTATGATTTCCCAGGTTTAAAAAAAAAAAAAAAAATGTTTTTAGAATATTTAGAAATTTTTGGATTTATGGAAAGGGCGTAGGTAGTATTAAAAACGACAACATCCTCTAAACTAAATCGAATACTGTACTTACAATAATTATGACTTTTCTCAAGTTATTTTCTTCTGTTCTTGCTCACAAACAAACGTGAATGACAAAATATATAGTTTTGCTTCTTGATCACCTCACCACCCGCTGCTCAGGACGTACCTCCAGATGTTAACCAATGTCAATTGTAAAATTGCGTGACAATGTTTCATTCTTATTGCGACAGTAACTACAAAACAAATTTGCTAGGTAAAAGATAATACATTTTTAAATATATTTGGTCTATTCCAGCTCTTAAGGACGAATTACCCAAACGATTATCTTTGTTTTGAAAATGTAGAAATGAGTATCCACTCTGAAAAAAACCGCATTTTCACATTAACTATAACATAAGTGTCCATCAAATAAAAAAAATTGTTTTTGTTTTGAAGTTTATCTTAAAATTTGGTAAATTGGAATAATTGTTAAGATCAGACAATTTTCAAAATTGTTGTGAACAATTATTATTAAAAATTATTCTATCATCACTTTTTATTGAGCAAGATTTTCTTTTTTATGCCTATAATACTTAAAATGAAGATTTATTTTTCAAAATACTACGTTATTTTGCTAAGAAATTTTCCACCGATATGTTAGGAAAAAATTTGCTGATATTTCAAATTACTTTTTGTATTTCATCTAAGAACCAAATGCAACACAACTAGAATTAATTAGGTGAACTGAAAGTTAATAAAATATTTAAACGTTATCAGATATAAATGTATAATTTCTTGGTGATTTTAAATATGTTTAATATTTAAAAATATTTAATACCTACTTTTTTAACAAGGAATAAAGTAAATAAAAGTTTGCCTACTATAACCAAAATATATTTTTAACGTACCTTTAAAGTATTTTTAATAGTCTTCGAAAATAATTCATAATTTTTGAGATTGTTTCTGTATAATGGTGAGTAATTTCACAATATAAATAAAAATAAAACAAATTTAAATTTTTTACGCAAATTACTTCAGTTAATCCTTCATATATATTTTCCTCGGGTTGAAATAAATGCAAAATACTGTCTTTTATGTAATTATTTAATTTTTCATGTTTTATATACCAAATGTTCCCGTCGACTATTTTTAAACAAGTATTTTAAATCGCCAAAACTTTTAATGCAAATAAAAGTAAAACATTAATATAGGATTACAATGCTTTCAACTTAAGTTTGAAAATTTTATGGCAAATAATTTCCCAAAAAAGTCAACTCAAACATGCTTAAATTATACGCAAGTCTTTACAAGAAGACACTAAAAATGTATGCAGGAAAATTTGACTTGTGCTTACAAATTTTTAATTGAAAATCAACAAATTTAAATATTTCCTTATTGCACGAAGTTTTTACGTTAAAGCTTTTTATATTTATTTTCTGTTCCGATCTGGAGCAAACTTTTCCGATTCAGTGCAAAGATGCAGTTTCATTCATGTTTATAGAAGCGTGCAGAGTTTTAGTACTAGCTGCGCGATAGTAAAAAAAAAATAAGGAAACTGTAATCCTTCCTTTTTACAGCGAATAAAAATGATAGTGCGTAACTTATACCCTATTAAGGAGAAATATATCAGAAGTCAATGACCAAATGCTTAAGCATACTTTTTGTTCGTTTGAACCATTTCAGTTTTATTTATCAAATGTCACTTTTTATTTAAAATACGTTTAAATTAAAAGAGCTTCTCATGATAAAACTTCATGAGTTCTTAAGTTTTTGATTTTTCTTTAGTTTTCAGCAAATGTTAAATTAAGGGAAAATTACTCTAAATGCTATGCTGTGTACTAGTTTATATTTTCGTTTTTTTTAAAGTTTAAATGGCATTTAAATAATGACTTTAGTTCACATTTTTCTCTTAGTGAGCAGAAAGTGATTTACATGCGCCTAATCCATAGATGGTATGAATAGAAGATTTACTTTCTTTCACTATAAATTGTTTAAGGAGAATATAATTGTTCTTGGAAAGTTTATACTTTCGTTTTTCGTTGACATTCATGACAGCATTTGTTGAGTAAATAAAAGCAAATGATGAATTGCTCTTGAATCTCATTAATCAGATGGTATTTTATGAAGAGCTAGGAGGCCACACAGAAGTGCTGCAATGTTTGATGTTCTTACTAGAGTTTATTAATAAAGAAACAAAATTTTATACTCTTGTATATAACGATTTTGCAAGGATGATTTATTAATTTCTGTTTTTGAATTTCTCTGTGAACTATAAATAAAGTTTATTTGCGAATAAAGACATATGTTTGTTAAAATAGATTTGAAAAATATTACTTTTTAACAGTCTGACTGCTAATAGGGGAGAGAATCTGGTTTAATATACAATCTAATTGTCGTAAAGTTTAAAGAGAGGAAAGATACTATACGTCCATTTTTTATGAATAATTTCGAAAAGCTATCATCCACTACAATTGAAGCGCCTTTCCATGTATCAGAAAATAAAAGTTTGAGAGGTTGAGAGGCATTCACATGGGGTATGTTCTTGACACTCATCAATTTTGACTGGACCATTTTTTCTTGGGGGGAAAAAGCCTTTTACAGCGAAAGAGGGTACATTCTCCTTTTATTTTAATACTATTTTCCTATAAGTTTTCTTTGAGCAATTTAACTTCACTCGATTCATACTTTTCAGAAATTCTCATTTGATATTTTAATTTCAGATTTAGATTATGTAGATTTATTTATATTTTGTATAAAAGTATAATTTTTTTTTAAATTACTTACTAACAAGAATGATTTCCTCCAGAAATAAATTAATCCCCTGGTATATGTTAGAAAAATTATTTTTTAAAATATTTCACTTTCTTACATATCTTCATTTGAGAAATGTTAGCTCCAAAAATAATGCATTCTCAACATGTATATAGTTAGATAATTTTTTCTTTTGAGCTGTGATTTTTAAAATATTAATCTTATTTTTGTTTACAGAATATTTTACTACTGTTAATTGTGAAAGTTGTTCATATATGTATAATTTATGTTCATATGTATAATATATATATATATATATAATAATAATAGTATACCACTAAGCTGTCACACAATTGATAAAAAGCTAACGTATTTTACTAATAACTTATAATCGAACACGGACTAAGACCCGTGGATTCAAATTAAGAAATATGCATATTAATCTAAATGTGTATTTAATTGAACATCTAAATACATTTCAACATTTCACACAGCTTCTATTATTGTAGAGATAAAAAGCTGTTATATGTTTCTACTTGGAACCAGTACATAATTGATGCCATCAGCATTTCCGATAAAAAGAGTGATAGTGTTATTTCTTGTTTAATCATCTTGTAAACGTGTAATTAGATGGTCGAAAAAATTTATTCTGTTTGGTTGAAATTAAGATTTTAAAATGTTTAGCAAGACTTTATTTTTCTGTTAGATCAACGTAATGGAATCCTTGGCGTGTTCTAAATTTATTTTTCTTTGTTAAAAAAGTAACAAAGTATACAAATTAGTGCTTGAGATGTAGTGCTAATTTAATTTTATATTTTGAAATTATCGTCAGATATTTGCAATAATAATTGTATTTTGTGCTCGCTGTGGCCTAATTGTAGAAGCGTATTTCTAGAATGGAAGATCCCAGGTTCCACGCAAGCTTGTTAAACAACGGGGGAAGGATGTTACGGTATGCTCAATTTTCGAAATCCTTGCTTTGAAATTTTTCGGATTTGCACTCTTACCGTAAGATATCTAAGAAAAATTATTCCAAAAAATATTTTAAATCACCGGCTATATTCGGCAGATTTTCAATTGTCTAATGATATCTGTCAGACAGTTGAGAAATCCATTGTATGTATCTATTATATAGTCTGTCCACTACGTGTTATCAAATAATTGTATTTTCCAAAACAGTTGCATATATTTTTAGCATCAGTTAACAATGTAACTTGAATTGCAACAGCTATTGCGTACAATTCAATTTAACCTAGTCACATATGTGGTAATATTCTACCCATGTAATGTTTTAAAATATAAGATTTGTAATATCACCTAAATATAATGTTCATACCTAATATTAAAAACCTTATGTCTAAGTTATTTGAAAGTAATTTGTATAATGTTTTTTTAATCAAATAATTTGGATACTTTGATACGTATGAAGGACGAACTTAATGTGAAAGTTTCTTCAAATTGTATCTTTAACGGGAAAATGTTGAAAACATTGACTTGTATTGCGTAGTTGTTGGTTATTTCTTTCTTCTGATATGTGCAAATAACTGACCATCCCCTCGCTTTACATCTATAATTTTGTTAGTTTAATAGTCGTTCTGCTCCAGCGCTTTTGAATGTGGATGTATTTTTCTTCATGTTACCTTCTATATTCCTTATTTTTATTTGATATCAAGATTTAAATGAATTTGATTCAGTTTTACTCTTTCGTTTTGCTAGAACTTAGTTTCGGCTACTTTCTCTTTTTTTTATTTTTTTATTTTTATTTAATATGTATAATTGTTCTTCTTCCCTCAATTATAGAATAAATTTCTTTTAAATTTCTAAACAATTTCAAATTGGCATTTAGAATGTCCAGTAATGGAAAATTATCGAATAATGTATATCAATTTCAATAGTTTGCTAACAATTAAAAATTAATATTAAATTCAATTTTAAACAATATTTAAACTAGTTCGGTGCCTTTTTTTTCAAGCCTTATAATGTAAAAAAAACTGCAAATTATTTAGTATCTATAAAAAACTTAAATCATGAAAAATTTGTTCTAATATTCTGCTGTTCTTTTTACCAGCTTTATTATTATTATAGAAAAATACTTATATAAATTTCAACATGAGAACTTAGTTTCAGTTTTAAAATTTTAGTGTATATAAAAGGAAACAAATTTACTTTTTCTACTTATTTTAAGCACCTTAAGAAAAACCCAGAATATATTTCAGTAAGAAACTTCCCCAAATCAATGCTGCTAATTTTACACAAATTAATGTCGCATAGTAAAATAATATATTAATAACAAGTAGTAAATTTAGCAAAGAACGTTGATTGCCTTTCAAAGATATTTAAAACATTGATTGAATTTCGATTCTATACATCAACATTAAACACCAAAAGTTAAATCTCATTTTCGTAGTTTATTTTCGTCTAAAACATTTAAATTAAAAATAAAACGCTGTTAATGATGACGCACATTCTTATATTTGTTAGATTTATTTGTGAAAATAATTGTTTTGTTATCATTTAATTTTATACATTTTGTAAAAAAAAAAAAAAAAAAACAGAATTTTTTTTTGTTACGAATATTCCCGCACTTAAATGCATTACAATATTTATAAAATTAATGAAAATGTACGAGAACTTATTTTTGTGATATACATGTAAAATTATAGGAATTTTATTTCAAATATTTTTTACTGTATCTGAATCCCAATTCAAATTCTTAAACGTAATTCAGCGTTTTATTGAGCTAAAGGTGTGGTTATATTATGAAATTAAAGCTACATTAATGCTAAGGTTCTTACACACACAACACATTGTAATATCACCATATTTGTATTGTCATAACAAATACAAGATGTAATTTATGCCACTTTCCTTTTCCTTTCCAATCCATTACGATAAACAATTATCAAAGCTCATATTTATCTCTTGAATGAATACTTATCTATAGTTTAATGCTTTTGAAGGTATGTACGTCACCCTGTAATGGCTCATGCATAATGTTTGCGACGGCTTTCATTTGATTCAAATAAAGATGACTCTTAATGTATTGGAAGATAAATATTTATAAATATCGTGCATTATTGATCAAGGTAAGAATACGTGTTTTACATACATTTCCCGCTGATTGCTATTCAATAAACAGTGGCTGAACAATAGAAGATTCAGCTTCACGATCTGATGGTCAAGCGACAGAAGAACTCGTTTATGAAGAGTGTCTCATGATTTCTAGGATTTTCCGTTTCACTACTTTCAATTTTTTGGGAACAAAATTTTGTTTCGCTCATTTTTCTCATTTACGAATTTGTTAGAATTAAATGCACTTTTATAAAAATGCTGATAATTTTAAAATTTGATTAAAATTGCTTAAGCTCTCATTGTTGCAAATGTATCGCAATTCAATAATTTCAACTTACTTATACCTAAATTACTAACTTTATTTCAAAAATATTATTTTCGATATTGTTAATATCTTAAAAACAATTGTTTTGAAACAATAAGTATTCCAAATTAATAATCAGTTATTTAAATTTATACTTAAAAAATAATTTGCTAAATATAAATATACTTAACAAATATTTTTTAAGTATAAATTATGCTTTTTTTTTGTGTTCACAAATCAAAAATAAATTTCTTTTTTTTTTTTTTTTTTTAATTTCAAGCTGCTATAATTACAAAAATATTTAGCATATTTCTTTTATTTCAAATGAAAGATATTATATGTCGCTATTACCGCCCGAATTTGTGAGACTAATAAATAACACAATATTTCATTTTTAATCTCTAAATTGAACAGAAGGAAATAAAAGTTGATTAACAAAGAACTCTAAAGGTTTTACTAAAGTTTGTGTTAAGCAAACTCTTTGGAATGTGTGAAATGGGCCTAAATTTCTCAGTGAATGAGCTATCGCTTCGCAATTGAGATATTACCTTATTTGAATATTTTTCTTTTCACGTTCATTGCTGGAGCAGGGCAGTAAATAAGAAATAAATATTTTTCTTTTGTATTTCGTAAACGCCAATTTAGTAAAAAATATATCTGTTGTCATATAAATAATTCAACGATCATAACTCCTTTTTTATGTCGTTGAATTTTTCAAAATTATAAATCGCATTTCCTTTAGCTTTAACTCTGAAGATAGTGTTTTGGAGAAGAGCATACATGAAAAGATGATCCCGATGACATTCTTCGAAGGAAAGTTGTTGTGCGCAGTTGAAAGACCTACTCACAATAGTAATAACACCCCATTATCTCGTGTTCATCTCACGAGTAATAAAACATCACGACAGTGATATCACGGTAATAAACGAGATGGAGTGTCAAGTTCTTTTGTCTTGACTGCTTCGACTAATTGCCCTTTCAGGACTAAAGCTTTAATTTGGTTTGTTGTGTAAAAAAAGTGCTGACAATGCTGTTATGAAAAAGGTATGAATTAAAGGGTGGTTTCATTTAATCCGGGCCATACGCGTACGCCTATATTTAGAAAATTAGTACTCTCCAATAAGGAAATGGCATTGTATAATCTATTATTTAAAAACCTCTTATCTGTACACTTATTTATTTTACACATGTAATTATATATATTACTTTCAATGCATTTTTTTTAAGAAAAATGTGCTTTGTTAAATTAACATTTTTTTATTGCATCCGCTTTTTTAGTACAAGCTCCGTAGCAACTAACACAAGAGACATTTCTCCTGATTCATTCTTAATTCAAAAATAATTCATCTACGTAGCTTTTTTAATCCTTAGTAGTTGCTCTAAATTTAAGTTAAATTTATTTAATAAAATTTTTCTTACTTTATATTCTTAAAGCTTTCCTTGATAAGCTAAAATTTTATATATAGAGTTTTTGCGGAAAATTTCAGTGTATATTTAAATAGCTTTCGCCGTGTTTTATTTAGAATATTTATGTGCTTAAGCTCTTGAAATTAAAGCAAAAAATGAAAGTTTATTGTATTTATGGTTTTCTTTTGGCTATAAATGAAAATTTATTTTCTAGGAATTTTTTTTACGTAGTTAATCAATCGGGGAAGAATGCTAAAATGTTTCGTTTTCGATATCTTTAAATTTTCACAACATTTTGCATCTGCTAATTTAAAAATACTTGAAGTTTTAAAGGTAGTTTTAGAGAGAAAGAATGCATTTTTTGAGTTATTTCGGAATAAATATTGCTTTTATAAACAATTTTTTTTCTTGCTTTGTTTCATTGCGATTAATTCATTACAAATATTTAAATTATTTCGCCAAAATTATCTAATTATGCATGTTTTTTAGCGAGATGTTAAATTATCTCTTCTATTATATAAAGAAAACAAAAGTATCTACTCTCTTAATGCCCCCCTACACTACAGTATTCATTCATTACTCGAGGAAATCTTTTAACTGGGAATTTTACTGCCATCCATTCATTTTCAGACTTGTGTGTCGCCATCTATCTTCATAATCTGAAACTGATTGTAAATTATTTTTTCCCATTGGTCATGAATGAAAAGCAAACTCGTTGATCATAAATGAAAAGTAAACGCGTTGATCATAAATGAAAGTCTTATTACGCAATTCTAATTTCTACTTTTTTTCTTTTCATAGTGTTAAAAAGATATTTAAACCAATCAATATATAAAATTTTTTAATTAAAAATTTCGTGAAAATTGAAAACAGCTGTACAAATGATAGCATTGTTATACTTTTTATTACTTTATTTTATAGAAAGATATTTATTAAAAATACGCTGATTACTATTTTGAAGATAATTTATTAATAAATGTGAATTCACTTCGATATGACTGAAAATATTCATAAAAATATTTTCACTTTGTCAATTTCTAATTTATTTCACAATGTATACGTTGAATATGTGTGTGTTTTAGTAGCAATCAATATCGTCACGAACTGTTGATAACATATTTTACTCGACTAAAATGCCGAGGAATTTGTTTTTAATATAAGCCTGTGAAATAAGTTTCGTTGCTAGGCAACAATTTCTTTTAATCAAAAATTCTTTCTACCAGGCTTGCAATATGATCTTGCCGATTTGCCAGTTCTCTAATGGCGAGGGGAGAACAGTGTTTTATAACTTTGGTGTTAATAAAAAAGCGAGTTAAAAATTGATATAGCATAACTTCATGCGTTGCAGGGCATCTTTCTAAGGGAAAAAAAAAAAAAAAACTAATGAATATTATACTTTTTGTAGCTAGAATGACATTGAACAAATTTGCTTAATTAAATTTTACATCAGCTTTCTTGCATTTAAGTAATATGGTTTTACTCCTTGAGCCCTCATTAAAAACTAATTTTTTTTAGAATTAGTATATGTATAAGAAGAATTTTTTTAACGTTTTTTAATATATATTTCACACATGAATATTTACATTAATGAATATTTGTGCTTCTTCCCAATAATATCTGAGATAGATTTTGTATTTTGAAGTCCATTTACACCGTAGAAATGATAAATCATTTAATTATCCCTAAAGCCTTTGCTTAACTATTGATATAAGACTTCGTTCGTATTTTTTGATAATTGTTTTTATAATTATATTTATTATTCATTTTTATATCTGAAACATGATTTTATATTTAATAATGGTTAAAATATAGTTTATGTGGACAATTTTTCCTTTACTGTAGGATGTGTGTGTGTGAATCGTAATGAGACTCCACATTTTTTTCAAAGGAACTAAAAGAAATAAAAATTTTAAATTTTGTCATGTATGATATACATGATAAAATTTTAAATCTTAGTATCAAAATGAATTCGTGAACAATTTTATTCATATTTCATTTATAAAGTAAGGGTTAGTAAAATTTTTTTCATATTTTTATGTGAGCTTTCAATTTATTTTACTAGAAGGATAAAAGCAAGTTCTCCCCAAAGTCTTTTCAGAGTTATTTTATACACACTTTATGGGAATCAAATTTCCAAAATTTCTTGCAGTATTCCATTTTGTTCAGATTTCGATTGTAGTTTATTTACTTCATTTTCTTTTCGATGTAGTATGCCTAACTCTTGCTTCCGTTACAGGCTCTGGATACCAGATATTTATTTTTCTTGATGCGCTTTGTTGGCTTCCACGAAGCCAACCAATTCAATGAACCAGATATTTTTGAATTTTCTGACAGATGTGTGAATGTGAAATTTTGCAGCTCTTTCTTTACATAAGCGCGGGGTGGATAAAACCCTCCATGTAGACAAGCCCTCATCCCCATTTCCAAAAGGGGATGCGGGGGGACTCCCTCCCCTTCTATGAATCATCCGCACCGGGTATTTTTAATGCTGACAGAATTATACCTTGGGATACTTCCTTTTGTTATCCTTTTGAAAATTGAACAAAATCGACTCTTCGCTAGACTATTTGTTGCAGGGATTGCCCAAGGCTTTAAAGCTCTTGAGAATTATGTCGGACAGACGTATTGTATCCAGTTTAATTTGCATGCTTCACGGCCTTGTTTAAATTGTATTAAAGAAATCTCGAATTTTTAATTCCCTCTTTTTGTCGATCGTAAAATCTTTTAGTCATACGTATTAAACGTGAGAAAAATCTTCTATTAAAAACTTCATTATAGTTGTTCGACCTTTGAATAAGTTCTTTATTTGTTCTTATATGTAACGGTAGTTTCATCCAATGATTAGTGATTTGTATGTTTTACTCTGTCGTTTATATTTAAGGGACGATAATAGTGGAGGATATTGATTACATGCACAAACATTATAAAAATATGAAAATTGTTTTTCTTACAACTTAGTAATGATTTTTATTTCATTTTATGCAAAATAATTTGCAAAAAATCCGTATTTTTTTATGTATCTTGATAATGATATCTGGGATAAAATTTTACCAAGAAATAGTCTTTAATTTTTAAATGCTTTTTTTAAAATGTTTGCCACAAAAGAACTATTATTAATAGTTCTATGGAACAGGGGTGCGTGTCAATATTTAACGCATAATTATTTTAAGATATGGCCTACATTTCTACAAAAGGTAATTTGTTTTATAATCCTTGATTTCTGAAATGTAGCTAAAGGGACTTTATTCTCTTTATATTCTGTGTTCCAAAATGTATTTTGATTAACCCTTCGACCTTCGGTTTAATAGTTCTTGTGTTCGATTTCCGTTTCGGGCATACATGTTTATGCAGTTTGGGAACCACTTTAAATTACAGATTCCCGGTCAACTTAACACTTGTGTGCTGTGAAGATAATCATTGAGCCATCAACAAAACCTTATTAACATTTTGTTTTAAAATACGAAGTTACAATGAAGCGATAAGAAAATTGTATATATTTAAATACCACACATTTAAATATATACAATTTTCTTATCGGTTCATTGTAATACATTTTGATACAGAATCTATTAACACGGTTAATTTGATCTTACGATTATGCCCATGAATAAAGATTTTTATTCATAATTTTAAACATTTTACTCTGTTGTTTTACTTTAAACATGATTGAGCAGTAAAAAACTACACTTTATTTAGAGTTTTGCTTTTAAATTTGTTGACTTTGCAAACAAATGTATAGTTTGGGTAGTATTATTCGTGAAATTCAATGTAACGCAGTCAAAGATAGTGTCTGCATTTTCTCGTTAACTATATATATTTATAGTCTTTGTTGTGGCCTAAATAGAAAGCTGATTGTTCAAGTATTATGTTAAACACTTGAAAAAAAAACTATCACTATGTAATCACTATGTATAGACAACTAGTATGAAATGAAAAGGTAAATGTTATACGTTCCTCGTAATAAAGAACGTATCCACTTGTAATAAGTGGATATGTTCCTTATTAAGGGGTTAAAATGGAAAGCCAGTTTTAAAACTTATTGTATTAAAATGCTCTCAATAAAACATTGTTTTTTTTATTCATTTTTTTTTTAATTTATTATGTATTATGTGAACTTTGAACGTATGAAAAATTCTAGTTTATCCGTTATAATGCAAGTGAGTTTCCCCTTTTGAAAAGGAATACATTTTCTTAAATCTGCAGTGATTCCGTTTTCTATTAGAGTAGTTTTTCTTCTGTTTTTCTTTGAAAAGAAAGCAATGAAAGAGACTTAAAGGAAAGCAAATTTTGAAAATAAGTTAAAAAGTTCTCATTGTGCGAGAGGGAGACTCGATATTCATTTTCAAGGAACTTGATATTCATTTTCAAGATTCTTTAAAATCTTTATTTCAGTTAAGACGTATTGCAGTAAGAAAATATATTTCTGTATCCTTTTGAAAAACTAACAATGTGTTAAAATTTTTCTTATGGAAATAAGCGACTAAAATTTAGAATATTTGTGTAGGTGTATATAATTCCTTGCTTCATTTTTTTTTTCTCTTTGAAGCTCTAAAAGTTTGAAAACCTCACATCTTGGTGGTATATAATTTTTTTTAAATTTTGAAAGATTAATAACGTAAAAGCTATTGCTATTCATTCGAGAGAACTGATGTTTTTGATAAACATTCATTTGCTGGAAACTGTTATAAGAGATGCTTTGGAAAATGGTATAATACTATATAAGTAAACTGAAATGGCAGAGCAAAATACTCTACGATGAAATTGCTGACAAAAACAAATAACTGGTTTTCCTTCTGTTTTAGAAGAGTGCTTTTTATTATTACAACATAAAATTAATTGGGTTAATCTTTTTATGATAAAAAGAAATTTCATTACTTTTTTAAAGTATCAATTGTTTACTGATCTATTGAAAAGAGCAAATTACTTTATTGCCTTTGTGTAAATCATACATGTTTTTACACCTTATTTTCTAATTTACGAATTATACAGTATGATATTTCACCTTTAGGAAATAACATTCTCTAGAAAACAATTTCTACATTTATTCTCTAGAAAATATTTATTTTGTTCCATTTTCTTATTAAAACAATGTTTTCAATTGATTGGAATAGCAATTCTACTAGCACAAGACTTTATTTCGTGCAGGTTCTCCTTTAATTCAATAAAATTGAATTTGTGTAAATAACGCCTTTCTTAAAGACCTTTTACAATTTTTATTATATTTGTCTTGCAGTTCATGACTTGACTCAACATTTATTTCAAGTAAGCTCGTTCGTAGTGAATTCATAGTTTTCATAATTGCTTCCAATCATAAAAATCAGAATTGTTACATCGCTTATGTAATTTAATTATTTTCTGTTTTCGATTAAAGAAATTTCGTGTTTGATTTAGAATAGGAAAAAAAAAAAAAAAAAAAAAGAAAAATGGAATAATTTCATATGAAGATAAAAGTTGCCAAAAAGAATTTTTTCAGTATTTTGTTTCAATTGTTGATGCGCTATATGATGAAACAACTTCCCATTTTTCTTTACAATGCATGTCATGTAAACACAATTCCTCTCAACACTGCAGTATTAATCTGAGCTATTGTTCTCATAAAGGCTTTTGATATCAGTTACCTATTCATAAAAGTCCAATATATTTTGGAGTAGTCAATAAGAATCCTAGTTGTGGCGCTAGTGGTAGCGTAGATGGCTTAGTGCAATCTACAATAGTTTTTCTCTTGGTCTAGTCCAACAATTTCATGTTGACTGGATGCCAGTTTGATAAATAAATTGTCACCAGCTTTGATCATTATGTTGGTTTATTGTGAGAGAATGGAAATAGTGCTTTTTCACTCTTTGATTCGAGCAAGAAATTGCTTTTTTTTTACTATAGTATTTGAAAAAACATTCTTTGCTTGAATGTGTGATATTAAAAAACTGATTATTCAGCTGATAATTCTTTTTGGTATTTTTTGCTATGATTTCTTACATTAACTTTATGTAACTTTTCGTTTAAAATGACAGATGTACTGAATTTCTTCCAGAGCGATTAAGTGATTTTGTTGGAAAACATTTTTTTTTTTTTTAAATGTAGGATTTCTTTTTGAACACCGCCGACTGGAAATTGTGAAATGTTAGTGTAGTGTTTCTATGCAATTTTATTCCTTTAACAATCTATCGTAAATCATCAATTCGATTGTTTGCATTTACCCTTTTGGAAAGAAGTTTGGAAAAAGAAAAAATTGAGTTAAGGTTTACTGCTTTAAATATATATTCACAGTAAATAGAAATTTTTAAAGTTATTTTTTCTTGTAGAATTTTTAATTTATTTATTTGATAAGAGTCGTATTATGTAAAAGATTTATTCAAGAATGCTTGTTGCAATATTTGTCGACAGTGTTTTCTTGATGTTTCTTTTAATATTTAAAATAATGCGTAAAAATCTAGTAATAAGAATTTTATAATATATTACATAGAAATTTTAAAAGTTTGTGTATAAAAATACGTGTAAAAGAATTTCTCTAATCTGTACGAGAAATAAATTATTAGAAAAGTTAGTTTTATGAATGCTGAATGGAGATGATATTTTCACAATTAAGAGATTTATTTTCTTGACTGAAAACCATCATTTTCAATTATCTCTTTTCCTCTGCGTATTTAATTGTTATGAGTTTTTAATTTAATAAATTTTTTTGTTATCTTAAATTATGTGTGGGCTCATTGTGTGTGTTATTTTTTTATTGTTTATAACACTATTGAATGGTATGTTCTATTAACGAAATGGAATAATAATTAGTAAAAAATATATAAGAATAACTGTTAGTTTTCTTTAATAATTTCATCTAAAATATCTAGTTAATGGAAAATTGGATCTTATTTAATGACATTCTTGCGCCATCAGTCCAAGGCAAAAAAAAGAATTTCTCATTTTAGGCAAATGTAAAATAATGTTTTTACGTATTAAAATATCAATCAATTACAAATTAAAATATCCAATAAGAACTTTAATAATAACCGTCTCGCCATGCCATCCGATTTTCCTAATATGTTGCGTAATTTCTTGAATGAAATGTTTTATTTAGATTCAAATCCACGTCTGCATTTTTTGGCTTGAGGGGAAATTTTGAGTTTGTTGGACAATCAATGTCCTCGGATTTGTAGGCGCTAGCAACGTACTACGAAGACATCTCGTTTCCACGATGCTTCGGATCGATCGACTCTTCTCCTCTGCAATTATTTCCTGCTCTGCACTTGACCTTGGAATAACTGAACTAAGGGAATGACTACTCCCCTTCTCAGCGTGGGAGGCTTCTTAAAGAATGGGGATAGTTTATTACGTAGGTGTTGGAAATGCTTACTAATTTAGAACTCGGCTGGAAAATGTGGAACAAGGGTGTTATCATTGAGTGAGAATTTGTAATTTTATTTTGAATTGAAAAGGTTCGAAATTACAATTTATGGCTCCTTTTTTTTTTCTTTTATTGGGAAGTAGCTTTCGAATTCTTTCTATCATTTTATCTATAAATAGGTACTAGAAAAACTAAACTGTTTGTCGTGAGTATTCAACAATAAAAGTTCGAAAGTCGTTAGGTTGAGTTCACCATATCTCCAATTCAAGCATATGGTAAAATTAAAATTACTATAATAGCTTTCATTATAAATGTAATTTTAATGATTTAAAATTTTAAACTTAATTTTAAAACTCATTTTTGACTTCATTACCCCTAATGCGTTTTGAAGTTAGCGACGCCAATGCAGGTAATTTATTCTTATTACCACCCGCATATGCATTACGTGAGATATACACAGTAATGTATCTGAATGTTAATTTTTTAAGGTACATACTCGGAAACTAATTATGACTAACTGTATCTTCAAAATATTTTTTGCTTTCTATGTTAGTAAAGGATGAAGTTTTCAATATAAATAACCCTTTTAAATTGTCGTGTGAAACTGATGTTTCTTTTCTTCAGTTGACATTCCCATACTAAGGATAGCGTGATGTATGTTAAATTTTTCATGTTGTTAATGATGTGTTAAATTTTTCTTAAAATATGAAACAACAGATCCTGGGGGGGGGGGAAACCTAAAAGCAGCGGAACACATTGATCTCAGATGGTGTCTGAAGAAATTCCCGATATAGATTTTATTAATTTTTTGATCAGTTGCCAACTTTATCTAGATCGGGGAGTGGAAAACTTATATCTCACGGTCCAAATTCGTCAAATATAAATTATGGTTCAAACTTAATATTAATTTCATAAGAATGGAGAAATACTTCTCAGCGCTCTAACTGCACAATGCATTCACGTGTTCGATGCCCCCACCTGAGTGGATATTTCTAGTAATTTGGAATTAACTTGCAGGTCTCGAGAGTTAGCCTTAGTGAATAAAGCACGATTGTAAAGTGCCAAACCTTATCTTTATCTCATTTAAAATGAATCAATCATAAGAAAAATTTTTTTAATGGGGCTATGACTTCGCAGATACATTTCGAAGAAAACTTCTGTACTCACGCAAGATGAGACTTGAGCACTATTTAAAAATTTAAACCATCGATGATCGGAGAATATCAAAAATTAATAATGTTGAAAATTTGTAATTCATTTTGTTGCATATTTGGCTATCAAAAGGGCTGCATACATAATGTGTTTTCAAGAATAGTAACCAGTCACGCAATACTAAGATTTATTCGTTAATTATGCACGATTGACGTTCGCCACATTTGACGTCATCGGTCAATTTCTGACTCATATTTCGCGCGTGTTTCACATTTGTTGAAGACTCAAATTTAAAAGTTTTTCCTCGGGTAAGGTTTTTCCCAAAGAAAAGGATAAATTTGCTTAGCTGTGCATGCATTATATGTATTCTCATTATCGTTGTTCATATCGATTCTATTTGGTTTTTGTGACTGTTTAATATTTACATTATTATTCTAATTTTTTTTAAGAAAAGTATACCTTATTTCATAATAGATTTTCGGAAATTACCTTGTTTTATTAGAGATTAACTGGATACGATATTCAATGGTTTTTATCGATAAACCGTAGAAGATTGTTTTAATTTTGTTTTGCAATTTAGCATCGTTTTCATGTCGATTAACTTTAGCTATCGATTCTAGTGTGCGTTTTTTAGGAAAATGAATGTTAAACATATGATAGAAGGCTTACTCTCTTAAAAAAGGTCATTAATTTGAGCAGAATAACATTACTGTATATTTGAGTGTATACATCTGTAATGTTGCCACATAATATTTCAGAACTTCTTAAGGACGTGTTGTATTACATTTTAAAAGCGGAATAGTATAAAGTGAGTGCAGTATAAACGTTCGCAAAAAAAGAGAAAACATCACATGTTGGCTACGGTTCGTACATTTCTGACTTAACAATTCACACAAGCACATTCCATATACGTAAGTTAGACAACTTTATTCGAACACTTCGCATCTCACAATTCAAAAGTAATTTAAGATCGTAAAATAAAATATTTTTTTCCTTTTTTATGTGCACTTAAATTCTCGAATTGAAAATAAGTCATTCTAATTCGCAAATAAAAATCTACTGAAGGACTTAGTCCCATATTTTATTGTTTTTTTCACTCCCATTTATGACGAAAATATTATTCTACTTGAGAAATTGTTTTATTTATTTAGAAATATTGAAACCATATTTTGCTGAAAATGAGTGATTACTTTTAACACCTCTTCAATGTAAATTTAAAATTGTTATACTTTTGGTAAATACTTCCCAATTCCCCACTGAAAATCATCCATTTATTATGTCTAATGTTACCAAAAATTAACTTTTTTCTAGTCATAGGTTTTTTTCCACAAGTAAAATCTGGGTAATAAGAGACAATTTTTAAGTTGGTGGTACTTATATGTGGCTTTATGTTACGTAGATAATTTCTTATACGTATCTCAGTATTCTGATTCCACTATAAAATAAAAAGATTTATGTTAAACTTTTTTCACTATATACATAGATGCTTGAAATTTTCTGCATATTTCGCGATATGTTGTGATTCAGGAAACGAGGAAGGCAAGATGGATAAATTCTGGTTAAACTGGTATCATAGTCTTCTTTTTTTTAAAAAAAGTAGTGTTGCAAGCAGGTGTTACTAATTAACAAGTAATGAGAATGACACAATTTTTTAATGTTGTCTTCAGCTCACTTAGAAAGTGATAGTCCCGTGTTTACAGCCTGCTAGGCATTGCTATGCTTCCTTGATCGTTTCAAAAGTGCGCCCCATGCAAAAAGAGAAATGTGTCATCACAATTAGTACATAATTAAATAAAACGGAATGTCGTATTATTGTTTCAGTTCGGCCTGCTGGGAAAAGAGAAATTTCCTGAGATTTTCACCAACCTAGAAATTAGGTCGTCAGGACACTTAATTCTAGTCAGGGTATCGTAAAATCCCCAGGTAGAAAGCTGAGAGCAGAACGCATTTGTGGTATTTGACCTTGGGTTACTGCGTCCTCTGGGCCCTTAGTGAAGACGTTATTAATGAAAATTTCTAACAGGTTTTTTTTTTTTTTTTGCTTAAGACTGGATCGTGTTCAACATTTTAATTAAGTCATACAAGGTTTTTTCATTATCTTATTGAAATTACGATTAGAGTCATAAATCTTTTGGTTCTATTGAATTAGATTATGACTAATAATAAAAATGGATAGTTGCTGAAAAAAATCTTGTGAGTTTTATCTGAAATACTTTTTATATTCTATTCAAATTGAATAATCAGTGGACAATATTTTATGCAATAATAGTTAGATATAATTATAATACTTTTATATAGAGTAACAACATAACATTTTTTATAATGTAACCAACAATATCAAAAAAGACATTTTATTTATAGAACTGTATAAATTTTTAAGATTAATTCAGGCATTATGTACATATTAATCTTGTCCGCTTTTCGTAAGCTGGAATGATTACAAGACAAAGTAGAATTAATCTTGGTTAATTATTTTCTATTCTAAAAATTTTGATTCTGAAATGTTTACGTTTTGAGTGTAATTCGTAATTATATCGTTAAATATAATAAACGAAATTATAGTTATTTTAAGGAATAAATTTAAATATGTATAAAATATATAAATAATTGTTCATATGACAGCTTTCTAATATTATGTGTCATCATACACATTATAGTTTGAAGATATATAAAATTTGAAAACTCAGATGAAAAACAAGTTCTGCAGAAATTTCAAAAGCATTTCTTAAATTGAAAAAATCGTGATCTGAAATTTAAAATCGAATATCAATATCATATATTATACTTTAAAAGTTTTATTTTTAATCAATTAAGCATATTATTTTCTTTTACCCGAATTATATTAATACGATATCTATAAAAAATGTAAAAATTAGTTTCAAAAATATGATAGGCGTAAAATGCAATTTGGGCCATGTATTACAAACTAACCTAGTTACATAGACTTCATGAAGTTTCCTGAAACCCAGATTTTCCTTTTAAATATTGAATGAGCCTTTTAATAACTGAACAAAAATTTTTGAAGAACTTTTAAATTCTGTAGATTTACATTTTTTCCTGAAGAACGAGAAAATTAAACTGAAATAAAAGAAAGTTTGTACAAATTTTTAGTTAGTGCAACAGTACCACTATAAATGAAAGGCTTACAAACAGAAAATTTACTCTTAATTTTTTTTTCAAGTAAAAAAATTATCATTTGGAACAAATTAAACAAAACCAGTTTCACCTGAGTTACGATGGTAACATCTTGGAAAGACGGATTTAGGTAGTTAAATAATATTAGCGAGAGACTTGTCCTATCAACAGATCGTGGGTTTCACACTAACTTTGAATGGGAATGATTTGTCATTGCGTAGCAATTACCTAAAATCTCAAAGCTGTTGCAAAGGATGTGAGTTGGAAGGCAACCCATCATGGCAACCCGAGAAACCTTTTCATTTATAATGTAGTGTATTCACGTGGCGCAAGGGACATCTGTGAAACACTCAATATTCTACCTCAGTGGCGTGGATGTAGAATTCAAAAGCTCAATGTCCATCTGCCTTAGTTCAATAGTCTTACCACTAGGCTATGCTACACCTGGGCGTGAAGGTTTGTTGCAGCTTAGAATATTTGTTTTTTAAATTACTGTCCCCAGTTTAATCACGTATTGTGGGAAATAGTGTGACATTCAAATTAATAAATTTTAGAGCAACCTTGAAGAGATGTCTGAATTCAACCTGACTTCTCTTCAACTGTGAAATTTTTTAGAACTTACTTATTACTTATCAGGTCTCGGTAAAGTCATGAAAATTTTGTCTCTCCTGATAGTGATATAGTAAAATTGAACCAAATTGTCTATGCACATTTGATGAGTGTAAAGAATTATCATTTATTAACGTAATGTTCAAGAAAAGTATAATAACCAACATTTTTTTTAAATTAATGTTATAAAATTTTCAGAAAATGTTTTTAGGTTGTGATTTGAAATTTTCAATTCATGTTTATTATATAAGTATCTTAAAATTCGATAGATTTATGCATTCCGCCCTCTTGTCTCTAGTTATCCAATAAAATGTTTCTGTTTGTTAAATATGTTGTAAAATATTTGTATTGTTTCAAATCGTGAAGAAATAACTAATCTTGTTTGATATCTTTACTCAGTTTTCGGAATATGAATTTATAATTGATTTGTGCAAAACGATTGTTTGGTATATAATTTGTTTTCATTAATCTGTTAATAATTCCAGTAAAATTTTTCTTACCTAAGATTACTAATTTTCTCTGTATTGCATTCTTCAGATTTTAATTATTATTTAAACAATGAAATATATATTCCTTAGCTTTATGTAGTTATAAACAGCATATTGGGGCTTATCGTCAGACTTTGTGAAATCCCCGCCACCTTTTTCTCAATAAAACAGGGCGCGATAGAATGCCCCTGATTCCTTTCGGTCGTTCACCCTGTCTTAGTCATTTTGAAGGTCAAGACCACGTTGGAAAATGCGATGGGACTCTCTTTTTATGCTTATATGTGTGTCTAACTACTCTATTCTACTCTGCCTCGATCGATCTTGGGGGCTGGCTGGCTCGCCGCCCAGGCACACTAACTAGTCAATGGGGCTTTTCATGCGAGTGTATGTGTATCTGCGCTTAGCAGAGGCGATCGATACAGAGATCCCCTCGGATAATTCTGCGGTTTAAGATCTGATGAAGAGTTTGCGTGAGTGAACACTTTCCATTGTTCCTATGATGCAAGCTTTTTTGCTTTGTTTATTTGTCCATTGCATTCCTAGAGCTGGGATCGAAGTGATTGAAGAATAGGATGCTAGAGGCGGAGTCAGGAAGCTGCATTATGGGAATGATTTTCCTTGCCGTGGAAGTCAGTGATGCTTCTTCTTTTCCTTCAATCAACCCTAGATTGTGTTTTACCCCTTTCTTTCCAAATTACTTCATGGACAGGAAGAATAAAGAAATAAATGAGATCACATATTTGAACATAGATCTGTGCATAGTTTTTATGTTTCAGAACAAGGATGACGCAATACACGTTACATATTGCAAGCGCAATAAGTGGTTAATTATTTTGTAACTAACTTTTTATTTCCGATTATGGCTGAACTTTGTTATACTTAGTTCAACTAAGTATAATTTTTTTAAAAAGATTTTATATTTCAGTAAAATGTTTTACAAATTTATTCAGACGTTATTCGAAATTTTATTTTCGAACTTCGTTTCGAGCTGGAATATTAAAATCAATTAAATATAAATATGTAAAAGCAAATTACAGTTCTTATTTGTTTTCGTTATATAAATATTGTCTTGTTAAAGGGATTGTATCGTTAAATACCAATTAAATTCATAATCTTTGTGTGGAAAGAACTTATTATTTGAAATAATTTACTTTTGGCTAACAATTTATAATTGATTTACTTTTAATATAATTTCAAGAGAGCTTTTATTTTCGAACTGGGTTTTTTCTTCAGTAAAGACAATAATAATATTTTTTTTACTTCTACATATGTAGAATTCTCCTAAAATTATAAACTCTCTTTTGCTTCGATATAAAATACCATAAATTCGATATAAAATGTGAATGTACCTTCCTTACCTAAAAGATATTTTTAGATGCTCAGGAAATGTTTTTAGTTCAATTCATATTTACTGTTTTTGGCTGTTGAATTATAAAATCTTTACTAAATTATTGTACCGTGAAAATTATTTTCTGTTTTAAGGAATTCGGCAAAAGAATTAATGCAATTTTTCTTGCATTATACTTTTTATACTTCATACCAATTCGCTATCTTTTTTCTATTAAAAACGTAATTTTAAATAAATCTAATTCCACTCCAAAAATCAGTGCCATCACGTATAAATTTAGAAATTTAATATCGAATAACTTTAAATTTAACTCGAAAATTATGAAATTTTAATAAGTAGGGATTAATGAAAAATCAAAAATTGTGTTTAGTTACAAAAATATTTATACATTAGAATTTCGAATGAACTCCTATATTAATGTGATCAACTTGTGATAAAATCTTATGAAATATTAAAAACGATATTATATGATTCCTTGAGTATAGATGGTTTTCCTATTGCAGATTAATTAGTATTTAAGAAAAGTATGTGTGCCCAATTTTTTTCTACCACATATATCATTATACTTAAAAATCAAAACTTATATAAACAAAGGTATAACAGTATTAACAAAAATGTTATTTTCTTTAACCTAAAAACTTACTGTAAAACTGAAATGGAAAACTTACATCATGTGTGTGCTATAATCTTTATGAGAGTTCCATTATTTCTGTTAGTAGATTTACTGAGCAGTAATAAAGAAAATTAAAAAAAAAAACAACAATAACTGTACTTTTAGTGTCCTTTTCCTCTTGTGCCTGGCGCCAAAAAAAAATTTAATGTCAATCTTTCAGATGTTAGCGAATCAATTATTTTTCACTTGGAACTGAATTTTCGTCTAAAATAGAAAATTGTTTGTTATAAAGAAGTCCAAAGTTAGCTGTCAGAAAGTTTGAATACTTTGACTAGGAATGCGATAGGAATCTAGAAATTATGTTTATTAAGGAAACAAGAAAAACATTAAAAAAAAAACAGTATTCAATATGATATAAGAGAACGCCGTACTAGAGTCTTTAATCCAAAGAATTATAAAAGAAGCAAATGAGAGACAGTAAAAGATTACATAAACATTTCATCTATATACAAAACTTCGACCATACTCTTTATGATACGTATGTGATCAAGTACCGAAATCAACGAATTCATCAATTTGAATTATAGTATTCTTCCTGTAGTAGAAGTATAATTTGTATTATATATATATATATATATATATATATATATATATATATATATATAT